>JAWPHD010003695.1:0-208844 GCA_037043455.1 Cyrtodaria siliqua
ACTATTTCTGTCTACTTCATGTTTCTCTTTGATAGCTCAAGGCAAAATCGTATGCTTTGTGGCTTGACCTTAGAACATGTGATGACAATTTATTATATGGCAGTGGAAGAAGAATAGAAAACGGTAGTGAAGGCATAACGATATTAATAAATAAAAAAGCAAATGCAGATCAACCTTTAAATATTTATATATATATAATACAAGATGCGCAAATCAATTTCGAAGATGGAAGATTCAAAGAATCACTATACTAAATATCCTAAATATTCACACAGTGCCATTATCTGTGGTCAAACGGGCTGTGGTAAAACAGAGTTTGTTCTTGACATACTTAAACAAGAGTATGTTGGAGTTTTTGAACATATAATTATATTGTGTCCAACCATAGAGTGGAACGAGGCTTATAAAAATAGATCCTGAATAGGAGATGTAAGAAATCCGAGAGATAAAAAAATAATAATTGTCAATCCCGTTAGCAACGGTAAAGAAATGTTACAAGAACTGTTGCGTTTATTTTTCAAAAGATATGCTGGCCAGCCCACATTATACATCATTGATGATTGCTCCGCCACAAAAGAATTAACAAAGAAAAAATATATGTTATCAGAGTTGGCATTCTCTGGTCGCCACGCCAAACAATCAGTGTGGGTCATTTCACAGAGATATAATTCTGTATTGAAAGATTTGAGAGAGCAAGCAAAATGGTTGTGTATGTTTTACACTAAAGACAGAGATAGTTATGAAAATTGTTTGAGAGAAAATGATGTTATTCCGACGCTGGAGGAGAGAACCAGAATAAGAAAAGCTTTAGCTAAGACTAAATATTCCAAGTTAATTTTGAGGACTGATCAACCAACTGGTTATTGGGTTGAATAATTACTTTTTTTATAACTGTTGCTAATAGTAATACTAACAGCAAAGTAGCAATGTTAATAGCAATACTGACATAAAAATATAATGAAAATATCAGAAAATATAGTAATGCTTATAGCATTGCTCATAGTAAAGTAGCAATGTTGATAGCAATGCTTGCAGCAAATTAACAATGCTAATAAAAAAAATAGCAATATTAATAACAATGCTATTAACAATACTAACAATTACTACTTGCATGAATATCGCAGCTGGTTGTTTTATGTTTTATGTTTATTTCAAGATAAAAAATAAAATTATTAATATAAAAATGAATGCGGAAGAACTATTACAAGATATGTCGGAAGGTTTTACGGAACGTGATGAATCAAAGCAACAAGAAACAAAAAAAGAAAGATTATCAGCCATAGTGGCTGGCGGTGGTAGTCTTCAATATTTGGGTAAAGACATACAACTCACGAATATAGATGGCATGCCACCAGATGAAATTAACAAACTTTACTGCAGATATGAAGCAAGGCTTGGGGCAAGTATGACCAAGACTTTAGGCAATTCTTTTATTAACTTGTATGTGATGGGAGTATCAAAATAGTTTAATGTAACCAATCCACCAAAGCTGATAGAAGATTTGGAGGAAGACCCATTTATTAATCATGCTTTGACAAGCGCTTGTTGTGAGTTGTATTACAGGTATGGAATGTGCTTAGCACCATTTACAGCAATACTGACAACTGTTAGACATATTGATTTTAATAAAAATAAAAATATAGATAATATAAATGGAGAACCAAGAGAGTGAAGTTATACTTGTTGTTACACAACCTGTTGAGGTTGAACAACAAAAAGTAAAAAATCCAAAACGAGTAGAAGCTGGGAAAAAAGGAGCAGCGGCAAAAAAGGCAAAGCGTTTGCTTCAAGATGCAAAGCAAGATGCTGCAAAGCAAGATGCTGCAAATCAAATAACAAAAATAACAATAGATGAAGAGGAACCAGAAATCAAAATAAACGTATACAAAAATTATATTCCACCGTGTCTGGTTTTATTAGGCATTGCTGGGTTGGGTTTGTATACTTATAACAAGAAATCTGCTACGCAACCTGTTCAACCTGCTGCTGTTCGTGTTGCACCAAAAGACCCGTTTGATTGCTTTTAATAATTTATTTAAAAAAATAATATAAAAAATAATATAAAAAAAATGGCAGCAAGTATTGACGGAAAACAAATTGTAAATATGATGTATCATGCAGGAGTGGAAACACTTCTAACTGTTGGATATTCTGAGATTGGCAGAAAACTACTAAAAAGACCAGCACCTAAAGTGGATTTTAATATGACAGATTTTGGGATGCTGTCTGTGGATATAATGTTAGCAATGGCTACGAGGGATATGTTGATTAAGCAAGGTATTATTCCTGCGGATATTATGAAATAATTTTAAAAAAAATATATATAAAAAAATGGCAAGTGCAGTAGCAATGATGATCGGTGGCGCATTAACAAATGCATTGGCATTTAGCGGTTCAAATTATTTCTTTTCAAAAATGGGAAGTCATTCAGATGAGGAAAGACAAAGACATGACAAAGCAGTGGAACAATTAAACGCAGCACAAGTGGAGTGGAATAAAAAAAGAACAGAGAGATAAGATTTTATTAATAAGCAACTGCAAAAAGAGCATTATGCAGAGCAGACTTTTGATGATGTAGACCAGGCTATGAAACAGTATTATAATACAACTGGCAAACATTTGCTTTTGGAACCGGAGCCCAAGTTGAGTGATTTTTATACACCATCTCCGGATCAACAGAATAGAGAAATTACGTTTATTGTGGTGGGCATGGCTGCAACTGGATTTGTGGCGTATAAATTGAGTTCATAAAAAAAATAGTTTAAAACTATAATTACTTTGGACTTTTTTGGATTTGGAATGACTAAGTTTGTTTACTTTGAAAAGATTAAGTCATATGCATGATACCTATTATTTTTGTTGTTTTTACATGGTTTCAATCCAAGTGGTCGCATATAATATGGTGGTTTAGCACTCTTCTCTAATTTATCTTTGAGATGACCAGGCACCCATACTTCACCATTGTCTAATAATGTCAATACCATGGATGGACCATATTCAGTATCTACTATTTTCGTATCTGTAATAGTGTATATTTTATTTATTTCCAAGTCTGTCCATTTCTTTGTGCTATTTTGATATTGCTCTTCGAGCAGTTCATCAAATCGTGCAGTTGTGATGTCCATTTTTTCTTTATAGTTATATAAAGTTTAATCTTTAGTAGAAAAAAATGGAAAAGATTTATTACAGCCCAAAAGGATTTTGGAGAGGTTACACAGCAGTTAAAAAATTGGCAAAAGAGGCTGGTGTCAGTGAAAAAAAGGCATTAGAATTTTTAAAGAAACAAGCTGTGTGGCAGATTTATTTACCCGCACCAAAGAAAATAGTTTGATGTTTCTACTAAGAATGGAGTGCATCAAGCTGATTTGTTATTTCTGCCGCACGATACTTTTGGCTTTGGCCGTGGCCGCAAGACATATAAATATGCATTGACTGTGGTTGATATTGCAAGTAGATACAAAGAAGCAGAGCCACTGACTTCCAAGGATAGTAAAGAAGTTGCTAAAGCATTTGAAAATATATACAGTCGGCATTTGAAATATCCAAAGTTATTACAAGTGGATCCAGGCAGAGAATTTATGGGTGCAGTATCACAGTTGATGGCAAAACACAAAGTAAATATCAGAAGGGGCAGAACAGAAATACACAGAGACCAAGCTTTAGTGGAAAGATTTAACAGAACATTAGCTGAAAGATTGTTTGGTTATCAGTATGCTAAGGAAATAGATTCACAAAAACGTAATAGAGAATGGGTAAAGAGATTACCAGAAGTTGTTAAAGCCATAAATGCGGAGACAAAAAAGCCCCCTCCTGTTGAAACAAAAATATTAAAAGATGATCCTATCTGTATGAATGCAAGTGTAAGATATTTATATCAACCCGGGGAACAAGAAGGTGGAAGACGCAGAGCAACTGATCCAATGTGGAGTGTAGATATTCACAAGATTAAAAGTTATATGGTGACGCAAGGTATAAGAGTTTATTATTTGAAATTACCAGCGCCACAAAGAGGATTTGTCAAAGAAGAATTACTTATTGTTCCGGCTGATACCCAAATTCATAAGTTTTTATAGAAACCATGTGCATCAGTTGTAATTCCATCTTCTCGTATAAATCTTTTTGAGTAAAATGGTGATAAATGCTTGAAGTTGATTTGGAATATCCAAAAGAACTTCATGAAGCTCAAAATGAGCTTGGTTTTGGTTTAGACAATTTTCCACTCTTGTTTTTGGTTTTCCAAACAAAGCCAGAATATGGAAGTGGCTGACTCATTGCCCATCCATAAAGATTATTTGCATCAAAATACATTAAAAAGTTGTTTTCCTCGTTAGGGTTTTAATCAACTACATGTGGATTGTTTTCTTTGGCATATCGTTTTGATACCATACTTATGCCACCTCACATTCTTTTTTCTATGAGTAAGTGCATGTCAATGTCTCTCAAAAGTTCTAAATCTATTTTTGAATGTTTAAGTAAAGCATCCCAAGATAATCCAGGTGCTGTATAGTAATGTAAAGCATCAAGTTTGTATGCACTCATACATGTTTTTCTAAAAGTTTGAAACACATCTGCTGACAGAGTTACATCAGTTTTTAGATATAAATCATGATAGTCTCCAAGAGTTTTACAGTTAAACTCTTTCCATATTTTTTGAGCGTATTCGTAATCTTCGGGACTTATACTTTCATCTGAGAGACTACTGTAAAACTTTTCTATAGGCGGTAATTGCGTTTCCTTAAATCTTTCCATACTGTCCATATATTCGTATGGATAAACACCTTTTCGTAAAAGTAAATCTGTTTGTTCCCTAAACTGATTTTTGGTAATTTTAAAATCAGATTTGTCTGTTGCTTTAACCAATTTTTCCAAAGACGAAGCCATAAACTGAAAACTATCCAAGAATCTAAGTTGTCCGGCACTAAATGAAATATACTTTTCAGCGTTGTTTGGAATGCATGTAATATTACCTGTCATTTTATGTATTTTTTGCATGATGAGATGACTATCATATCCTTTGAGGTTGTGAAATATAACAGGGATGATTGTTTTATTTGCTTTTATTTTTAGTTTTAGGTTGCAGTTTTTATGTGCTGCACCTCTGTATTCTACTGTAAAATGACAGTGGTCTCTTACTTTACCGTTTTTATCATTTTTTATTTCATCCTCACATATCCAGCAATGTGTTGCTTTTTCATGATCTTCCTCATTTTGCTGCGTCATGATTAATGGTTTTGGGTGAGCAAATATTTTATTAATGTTGCTCTTCTCACATTCTAAGTGATTTAAAAACTTTTCAACAGCATCTTCACCTCTCTAAATAACAGGTTCTTCAGCTTTGCCATCATATCTGACAACCTGGTATCCAAAACCACAAGCTTCGTGTACATTTGTAATTTCAGATTTCTTTCCAAATTCGATTGATTGCGGTTTGATTATACTTTCAAAATCAGCATATATTGCATAAGGCACAGGCATCTGATTTTGATAATTTTTAAACTGTGTGTGATTTTTACCTTCTTTCGGCATTTCTATTTTACAAGAATGTTTGTTGATACCCTCACAGTCTTCTCTGTGTTTGGTAAGTAGATCTTCTCTTGAAAAGCCGTAAAGACAACGATCGCAGAAATAAGTTTTACCACGATATTTGTTTTGATCATAAAGTAATCTATTTAGATTTTTAATCCAGCAATAGTGATATTTTGTTGTTATTGTTTTTGGTTCGTTGGGATAATCATCAGGGTTATAATTGTCATCTATAATTCCTTCTTCATTATTTGGATCATCTTCATCTTCATTTTCTAAATCAAACTCAACGTCTTCAGAAATTAAAAGCAAGTTAATTCTTTCCATTTCTTGCGGTTGCTCTGATATTCTATATGGAAATACAGATACCCTTTTTCCTGTGCATCCGTAAACATTAATAGCAAGGTTGTTTTGTTTTTCTACTTTGGAAATTTGTGAAATTGGAGTGGGAAAGTCAATACCATCCATGTTCGACTTACCCATGTGTTTGTTATAACTAGATATCCTAGTTGGATTATTTTTATTAGGCCACAAAGCAGAAACCAATGCCACTTCCAAGCACTTATTATCTTCATTATTAACATTAATTATTGCTTTTTTATCAGATACTGCTTTAGACAAAGGAATATATGAAGAACCTTTTAATGGTTCATACTTTGCAAAATTTAAGTAAAACGTAACACAGTGATCAATCTCCAATCCAGATGCTGTGTTTGTAAATCTTTCAAGACTCTCTTGTATATTTGCAGATGATTTATCGTAAAACTCATTTATTTTTTCAGAGGTTAAAATTGCATTTTGTTCGCTGTGTAATACTGCTGTGGTGTATTTTTTGGTATCACCATCATCTTTGAATAAATTTACAGTGAGACCTAATTGAAACTTTAATCCATTCATCTTTGCCAGCTCTTTGCTTATTTGTTTTGTGATAATGGATTTTTTATCACGAAATAGTTTTTGAGGGTCTTTGTATTTCTCGGCAGATATCTTGTATGCTTTAAAATAGCCACACATTGGGTTGTCAACCAGTTTTAATTCTTCTTTAGATTTTCTATCATTAAGCTCTTTCAATTCATTTATAACATTGTCTCGTGATTTAGCATATTTCTGATTTTCTCGTTTACGTTGTTTCTTAGCACGTCGTCTCTTGAGTAAATTTTCTAATGTTTGAGATTTAACCTCTTTTGAAGTTTCTTTTGAAACTTCTTTAAGAGGTTTTAATGCATTTATACCGTTAGATAGTGTTTGTTTATCTATTACACCTGTATCAAACAGGCGTATTAAATTTCTTATAGTCTCTTCGTTTTTTTCCATTCCTTTATTTGTTATATATTTAATTTTTTTTTATTTAATATAAAAATAATTATATATAAAATAGACAATGGAAATCAATATTTGCAAATTTCTTAAAATTGGATTACATAATCCATGTGAAAATAAGCCAACAAAAGATTCTAATTATTGCAGTTTGCATAAATATAGATTAAAAACAAGTCATGCATTACCGTGTCTAATATGTAAAAAAGGCACTTCTGCAAAATATCAAGTGTGTGTTGGTTGTGGTGCAGCTTCAATTAGAAAAAAGAACGATTATTGGAGGTTAAAGTCGTATAACGCTGAGTGTCTCAGATTTAGACGTATTAAGGTTTAAATTATATTTTGATAACTATAAAAAAAAATTAAACTTGCAATCTTCACTACCCCTATTTTAAAAAAGTTTTAATAAATCAAGTAAAATCACCATTTCACCATTTCACCATTATATATATGTATTATAGGGGTTTTCTGTTGTAATTTGAGGCGAAACGGAGTGAGACGAAAATTACAACAGAACCCCTATAATACATATATATTCTGGCTAATTTTAATAATGTACTCTTATCAACAAATCATATTTAAATTAATTTAGATGTTTACAAAAAATATTGACTGATATAAAAAGAAGCTGTCTCTTGCAAAGTGTTTACAAATAAATAGATAATGAAAATCGTCACCCAACCAATGATAGTTACAAAGCGTACACGTACGTAAATTTTCTTTCAATATTTAAATGTCTCCCACTTTCTGTAGGCGTTTTATGGTTCATGCAACGGAATTTACATAAAGTATTAGGCAAACCAAATGGCAAAATATTAAAATACTGCTAAAAAACACACTATTTCTTGTACGTTCTATAGTTTAAACATTTACTTAGCCTTGGTATGTCACTAAACCAAAATTGAATAAATTATTATTTTAAACGACTATTAACTGACTTTTTAAAATAGTCTGGACTTTAACCTTTCTGTTCTAACCAGTAATCAGATATAATTCGTTGAGATACATTTCAACAAATCGTATCTATGGAGATTTAATTCTGTTGTTTTTATGAAGACAATATGCCATTCTATTCAGCAGGTTATAGATTTTGGTTTCTTTTGCATTTTTTTTAAAATTTACATCAGTAATTTAGTATTATACTCTTTATGTGTAGTGATGTGGAAGTTATTCACAGCTCACCATATAACAAACAATTTGGTGTAGTTTGCTTAAGGTTTAAGTTATAGTATTTAGACTGGAATTGGTCTATGGTTTTTATATCTTCAATACCCCAAACCGCTATAGAATCAAACAAATGTAGTTGCAAATCAAATGGTAACAATAATTGTCTGGCTTTATTAATTAAAGAATAGATCTACATAGCTTTTCTCGCTTGGTTATTAATCTTTTCATAGTTTGACCAAAATAACCATTAAATACAAACTGTACACCAAGATAAGAGCAGCTAAAACACCATTCTCAAAATAAATATTTGTCTCTCAAGCCTCTCCAGATTTTACAAAATATAACAATTTAAAATGTTGCTGAATTCTCTTTTAAATCCTAAGTATTACAATAAACAGACATAGAATTTAGTGCTGCATGCAATTGCAAATCCTCAACACTTTCAGCCAAAACAACATCCGCATAAAAAAGCAGAAAAAAACTTGAGATAAACCACAACATCATTATCGCGTAATACATCACGAATAGTAGGAGATAAACCACAACATCATTATCACGTAATACATCGCGAATAGTAGGAGATAAACCACAACATCGTTATCACTTAATACATCACGAATAGTAGGAGATAAACCTCAACATTGTTATCACTTAATACATCACGAATATTAGGAGATAAACCACAACATCATTATCACGTAATGCATCACGAATAGTACAAGATAAACCACAACATCATTATCACGTAATACATCACGAATATTAGGAGATAAACCACACTATCATTATCACTTAATACATCACGAATAGTAGTATCAGACAAAACATCTAGACCGTTATAATTTTGGGACATGAAATGTACAAACTCATTAAGAAAAGACGGAAAATAAAAGTTGACAGGAAATGTAGCATTCAAGGACCACAGTCAACTAAAAGCACGCAAAGAAACAAAAAACAATTTCAAAATGACTAAAAGGCAAGACACGACATCACAAACATAAAATGGTCGATAATAGGCTACCGCCTTGGAACGGTCAGTGACAAAAAGGGCCGCTGGGTTTGTTAACCATGTTTTAGGGTGCACCAAACCTCACTCATACCCTACTGTCATCCAAGTAAAATGGGTCAGTATCAATAAAGACATCCCCGTCCGGTTATATTCTTTAACCAACAATGCAGCATTAATAGGCAATATAATAAATACTGAAAAGGTGATCCCTTGGAAGCAGCAAACGCAAACAAAAAAGAAAAAGCAGCAGACTATGTTTTATTGAGTCTGTTCATGAGAGGTAAATATAAGATGCAACACCTCTCACGCCTCCTAGCATCGGCTTAAGCGATATTCTACTTTAAAGCAACACAAAATGGGCTTGATGATCCCAAAGGACCAGTAAATAATAACACTAACTACAGATCCATACGCTGACGAATCTCTCGTTAACTGTTTGAATCAAGCATCGTCCAGACAAATTCGTGGAACGTAGTTTCCCACATCATCGTAAACAATTTCAAACTCCATTACGTGGTCCGAGTATTAACTTTCATACCTAATCCAACCCTTCTCTAAGAAGCGAAAACGGTGTTGACTGGAGTAAGAAACAAACCCTTAATTTCGGCTTAAAAGTTTGCATATTGTAGAATTAAAACATGTAATAGGTAATTCTAAACAGGTTATCGTATTTGTTCAGTAACAAGAGTTTTTAAACGTGTTTTACTGACGAAATATCCGTTATAAAATCCTACTAATATAAGCTTTCCCATCGCTTAATGGAATTAAGGCGGGACCACGTAATGCTCCGTCGAACAGAAGCGTGTCGCTTGCTTTGTAATACATACTAGCATTATTCGCGTACAAGACAAACTCGTTCGCTTTCAACTGAACCTGTTGGCAGAAAAACATTTCCGTGACCATTATGTATTCAACAAAGGTTCGGATGACGAAAACGACACTCAGTGTCGGGACAGTAATGTTTTTAATAGGAACTGATGTTTGCTTTCCAGTTCTATTGCTACCGCCCATAATGGAATCATTTTACCATTATTTGAACCGACTAGTTTCTGATATTCTACAATTTCTGGAACAAAGCTCAGTGATGGAGTCATTTAAAGATATCGTCCATATTTTTGGAATGTTTTGTTTTATAGATACAATTATGCTTTTTGGCTGTTCATTCAACAAGGTATATGGCATCAATACAACGAAGTGATCTAAAATTAAACCTTCTGTTTTGGGAAAGTAAAATCAATTCGCCGCTTTTTGGCCATGGTGATTTTAAAATTGAGTAATATGTTGGGGTATAATTTAGTAGAAGTTTTTCAACAGAATATACAGCTATTGGTGCTTCTAGAAAAAGTGTGATGTATACTGCAATTACTATGTCGCCAGTACTTAGATATCTCCGCCCTATTGTTGATGTCGGAGTATATTGACAATAGGTTATATTATTATACAGTTGCACCAGCTTTATTATACTGTTGAACGTGCTATTGTTTGTCGGAGGTATAGTATTGGTTTGATTGGTTAAAATGGATAAATGATTGATAACTGGCGACATGTTAATTGTATGGCCGTACCAGTCCTTCTTGAGGCCGTAATTGACCGGATGGGCATTGCAGTCTTCGGCAGTGACTTCTATTCTAGAGGTTATCAAGAACAAACAATAGAATTGCAAAATATGTAAAAATTAGTAACATATAAAACGAATAAACGTGTCGACAAACTGTAAAGCTAATGACTGAAAAAAAAAACATTTGATTTTTCATATTCTTGATGAGAAAAGTCGTTTAAGCATAGCAGTTCCATAAGAGTTATTTTCCTTATGCGTGTATAGCTACAATGTGTGTATGTGTGTTTTAGTGGAGACCGCCTTCAATGTTGGACACCAACACAAATCATCAACTTGATAAAGTCCTACCCAAGACATTCATTAGAATTAAATTAGCGGTATTGTAGTAAATGCCGTTTAAAATGTGTTTGATGTAGTATTGTCGGCCTTTGTGAGTGACTTAAAACACATAATGGAAAATGGACAATCCTAAAATATGGCTTACAGTAGATATATAAAAATTGAACAGGAAATATAGCATTCAAGGACCACAGTCAACCAAAAACACATGTAAACAAACAACAATTGCATGACTATATAAAAGACAAGGTATATGATATCACGAACCTCAAAGGGTTAGCAATAGGGCGATCGCCTTGGAACGGTCAGTGGCAAAAATGCCGCTGGGGTTATGGACCAGGTTTAAACCAGGTTATGGACCAGGTTTAAACCAGGTTCTAGGGTGCACCAAACCTTACTCATACCATATTGTAATCGAAATAAAACGATACAGTCTACATAAAGAAATCACCAACATTCAACATCCTCTAACAAACTAGGCAATATAAGTATAAAACAAAGATGCAAATGATTCGTCCTTGTAACAGGGAGTAGATCTATACTTTAAATTTTATTCATCAATAACCTACTATTATTTTTATTAGTCGATCAACACGTGTTGTCTGAATCAAGCGATCATGCACTCTTCACGAATCCGGCTTGTGCTAAGCTAATCTTATTGACGGGAAAAGAATAAAAAAAAGAATAAAAAATGAATACAAAACTATACAATTATTTATTTTTTACATCAATTGGGAGGCGGTTTCTTGCAACTTAAATTAATCCCTCTCGAAAGCTTCCTGCGTGGAACCAGTATTAAGCAACGTGGATTGAGACCCTAGCTTAAATATAAATTGCATGGCCAGGGTATGGATCGAACCCACAACCTCTGGGTTGAATATGAGAGTGTTCAAATGGATGATGGATGGATGTGAAAATATGTAAATTTGCAAGGTGTTCAATCTTTAGTTTGAAATACAGTATGCCTAAAATACAGTTCTCATAGCCCATAGTTCCCGTAAAGCAGTCCAGGGGAACATCTTTGTCACAGGAACCGGGTGAACCTACAAGTAAAATAAAGATGGACAGCAAGATCTGGTGGTATCTCCAGAGTTGGTCAGAAGATCGTGAAGCAAGTCACGTCACAGATCGTACATATCAAGAGGCAGTGGCAAGGTGCAAGGCGGTAGTCGGCTAGAGGAGCAGATGTCGCAACGCCTACGGAAACAGGACTCGTTTTCTAACACTTCATTATGGGTCAGTTGGGTTAAGGAAAAAAACAAAAAACAAAAACAACAACAAATACATTTTGACTGGATATAAAAAATATAACTACCCGGTATGTTTTTTTACACCAGTTCTTCCAAAAATAACTAAACATTATCATTTTTCACACTAGGAGTCTGCAAATGTATCTTCACTACACATGTTGGTGGTTGATGTATGGCTATAGGATTTTTCAAACATTTCATCTTGTTGTTGTCCTTATGGCAAACATTTCACACTAGGAGGTTGAAAATGGTCTCAAAGTGAATACTTGCCTGAGTGTAATACAACAGTTTGCTGTCAATATTTTCAACTCAGGGAATAAATTTGTATTAAATGAAAAAACCTTTGAGTCAGTCTATGGAAAAACAATTAAAACTGTAAATAACAGTGAGTCGAATTAGAAAAAATATAAGTATTTTACTCGCAGGTAAATAAATCATTGGATGCTAATTTAATATACTTTCTGTCTTTAAATTTAAGCAAGTATGACGAGTTTTTGCAGGTAACTGTTTACCTCGTGTCCTAAAAACAACAACAATAACAAATAAACAATATATTCTTATTCCAAGGCACACATGAGATTTTGAATTTTTAGAAAACTTGTAGGTTTTCTGCATGACTTTAAAACAAAAAAGCATATTGTTCTGCATATTGCGAAAGACCTATTACATTATCAGGTATGTGTTATTACTATCTGTGATTATTTTTATTGAATTATATACTTAAACATAATTATGTCAGAATAAGAGGTAAAAATATATGCAAGCATCTTAAGTCAAAATGATTCTGGAATAATAAACAAAGCGTTAATTGGGTGCACGATAGAGACTTAGAATTGGCATGTGTCCCTTTAATCATTTATTTAGCAGAGCTATACAAATGAAAACACAATATAAATAAATAAAATTCTGGTGTCATTATGAGGATGATGTCCATATATCAATTTGCGGCTGATAATGCATATGTTATTTAAGTACTATAATGAAAACCATTTATATTAAAATATTTTGTCACCATCTAGTTGATGAAGAAATGTTGTATCGAGCCATTATGTTGACCTATTGTTTTTATCATCGTTGCCGTGCACACTGTTTTAGTCTCTGTTGCTATTATTTACTCTCCATTTCTGATCATGAAATTGTGTTTATGATGTTAACAAGGTAATGGCAGTGTTTTTGCAATAGCTTTTCTTAAATGCTGTTAAGTATACCTCAACAGTCTGTTTGTTGATCAGCTAAATTTTAACTTGCTGCTGTTGACTGTTGCTGCTAATAAAATACTGTTTATAAAATATCCAATGTTTGTTGTCTAGCGATCCACTTTACATTTATTCAGTTTGCGTACAATGATGTTTTCATTACAATGGCTGTTGTTTTTACGTGATAGTTGCTGATGCTGCTCAATTATATTTATCCCTTTATCACTTATTTAAAGATTTATTTTGTTTCATTCTCTCGAACTTTTTCCCTTATATTTCAGTTTGTGTCACCATCAAGTTGACTTAAGGCCAGTCAAAAGTTCCTATGCCTGTATCGGATGCAATGTTGTGGAACAGGTCATAGAGGCTGCAGTGTTGGTATTGTATGTAAAGTTCTATTTTCTCCCACTTATACAAGATCATCCTAAGCCACCCAACGACATTTCTTATTATTTCAAAACATTGTGAATGTCAAAAGTATCAATTATTTCGTGTAAAATTTGGGTACTATATATATATATATAAAAAATAAAAATGCAAGCAGTCGTCATCAAATTACGATTACAGCTCTTTTATTTATTATTTATAAGTCGTTAAAATAGTTTTGCAGCTAACCTTTTAAATGTGGGTTAGTGTACTTGAAGATGATACATATTCCTAGTTTATAGTCAAAGGGGCATATTAGAATGTATTTGTAAACTTGGAAAAACAACAACAACAAAATCAATTCCTAGTCTTACAATTTGTTACATGGGTGGTCATTCAAAATCTAAACTTAATTTCAACATTGACTAAATAAAATGGGTTGCAGAGGTGTCTAGGGTGGGTTGCCATTCTGAAACAGTATGAACATTGAAAGATTTTTTGCAGATGCTTGAACTCGCCGCTATCATTTATCATTTAACTTGTATACATGTTCATGAGTATCTTAAATTCACTTAGTGACTGGTGTGGGTTTTATAAAAATAAAAAAGTCCTTTGGGTGGGGATATGTTTGGATGGATTAGCCTTTAGATAGTTATAGATTGTTATGCCTAATAATTGGTATTTCTATTATGGATGATGAAACAGTGGAGATCAGTCATCAATTTAACATGTGGCCTTTAAATAGTCATGTACCGATTAATCGACTGTAACCGATTAATTAAATGGCAATATTGTGTTGAACAATTTTGGGTTAAAGCGATTGTTGTTTTAAAATCCATATGTGGGTTACTGATAATGTAATAGCTGACCATATTTGGGTCATTTGATGAAATATAGAAAAACTGACCATATTTGGGTCATTTGATGATTGTTGTTGACGATAATTGGGTCATTTGTTGAATGTTTTTGTTGTTGACGAGACAAACCTTTTTGATTGTGAAGTGCGTCAACCATTTGAGGATTTATTACTATTCACAGCTGTGCTCTTCTTCCCCCATTTAATGGCGGTGCCTCTAGCGGTGCCCATCTACCCACTAGTGGCATGTGGCAGTATGTCGCGGTCACAGCAGTCTGTAGTAATTATTTTACGAGAACATTTGAAGGAAAGCAACTACATTTTGTATATCTGGCTTTGTGAATATCTGAACCCATGGTTCACTGAGTACAGTTTTCATTCACTTCAAAACATGGTCTGAGCTATGACCATTTATCAAAATTGTTTATAAGTATCGTGACTGCACATTTGATATGCACATTAAGTTTCTTGTTATATTATGTTGAAGCCATGGCCAGTTTATTACAAAAAATATAAACTATTTTTATTATTGTGTTTTCTTTCACAGCCCATCTTTATTAAATGAATATCGCAATTTATAAATCACGTCACCATATAAGTCGGGTTGTGACAGTGCTTGTCGCAGAAGAGCTATTTATTTACTTTTATATGTAAATAATGACATTTGTAAAAGCCAGGAAAGTTAATCGAAGTTAACGTCATGGTAACGATATCCCTGATGAAGTAGCTTTTAAGTTATACGAAACAGACGATTGTTAAAGTACTCAACTCAACACCTTATAGAAAAAATGAGTAAGTTGAGAAATATATACCCCATAAGAAGTTGGTCCGGAAAAATCCGCGTCTATGTGGGGTTAATTAACATTTTTAAATTTGAAATCTTCTCTCTTGTATTTGCATTTTACTTCTACATTTTCAATCGAGAGATGCACATCGTGAAAAGAAGCGACAGCGTCAGAAATATAAGCTTTTCTGAGCTGAAGTTCTTTAAGATAGATGTTATTAAACATAGTAGAAGAGAAATGGTTGTCAATGTCCAATATATTATGCAGATACCGAGATGTGTTATTAAAGGGTACGATAACATCTTTCTGAGTATCTGGTGAAATAGAAAACATGACATCTAGATTATAGAAATATAGAAACAAATCTGCGACAAGCGAGACACAGTACCCATTGGGGAACTATATATACAATATGTATATAAACAGTAGTTTTATTTAACATGAAAGTAAGTACTGCACAAACTTATTAGCAAAAGCAGATATAAAATCGAACGGGAAATGTAGCATTCAAGGACAATCAGTCCACATTGTGTAATTGTCTAAATACATTGTGTAATGGTCTAAATACATAGTGTAATTGTCTAAATTGCACTTAGTGAAAAATGCTTTAATGCTTTAACAGGTCAAACATGTAAACTTTTTCTGGAAAAGGTATTTTCAATAAAGTCAATAAGCTTATCTTTGATAAGGCTGTGAGGAAGGTTGTATGTAGTGTGGACAAGTCGTAAGTACTCACAGATGAAATATAACGCGTATTGCAACTTGTTTGAAGAATGTCCCCTGAGTTTTTAATTGATCTAAGTAAGTTAATTCCAGAGTTGTCTGTAGATTTAGCACACTATTATTTGACGTGATCTTTATCGGCAGTAAGACAGGATGTTGAACGTGTGAAGATGTTTGTAGTGGTGCAGACATTATAATTAGAGATAAAACGGGCTTGATAAGGTTGTAACATTTGGGAATCCAGTACATTGTCGGAAATTTGTTTTACTTTTCGTCACCCGAACACTGAAAGCGGCACACAGAGTTATAGGCTTGGAAACATCCGAAGTAGATTTAAACTCGATTATACGAATTCGTGCTTCCGATTTCCAGAAATTAAACATTGACGTAATGTAGGCGTCAAACAATAATACACTTATTTGCAGCTTTATAAGCAGGAAACTAGAACAAATGATATGAACATCTAGGTTTTAGAGGAAGTAAAGAGGGATTTGCAGTATAAAAGTGTATACGGGTATCTGTGACTTTAAGAATCACCTTTTCCAATTATAATGGGAATTAGGGTCTCTACGACGCCATTTTATAGAACACAGTCACTCAAACACGCACACAAAACAAAGAGTAAATACAAGGATAACTATAAGTAAGTAAGTAAGTAAATATTTTATTATAGTGACATGTGCATACAATATATATTACAAATAGTTATGTACAAATTACAAGCACCCGGTCCATTGGACCTATAAGTCACCTGTACTGATAAAGTAATAACAGTACGTGAAGTAGAAGTACTTAAAATATGGCAAGTTCAATCAAATTGCAATAGCTCAAACGAATATTATTTACAAACGCTAATCATTGTTGAAATGTGGTAATACAAGTCATTACATGGATGAATAAAAGATGTATGTTACTAAAATAGTTATATAGTGAATTAATTCAGCTAGATATATATTTAAATGTTCATAATAGCAGCATTATTAAGCAATTAACGGTATACATTTACTCATGAATACATAACGGTACGCCTACGGATGTACGCTTTTACAATAAATTTTGCAGATTTTCTTGGGTAATCCTTTAATAAATGACACATTTTCAGTTCTGTGTTTAAAGAAATAAACTCATTTTGTCTTAAAATTTCACCGAAAACATTAGTCCTGATATCATTATATAAACAACAAGCCAGTAAAAAGTGTTTCTCATCTTCTATGGCCGCTGTATCACAGAATCTACAAGTCCGACTCTCAACAGGCTCCCCAACATATCTTCCAGTCTCTATTCTTAACGGTAATATCCCAGTTCTAAATTGACACAATAACGATCGTTCGTATTTTGACAGATTCATTGTCATATAGTCTTCGCATTTAAAATCCAGTTTAAAAAGTCGGTATGTTCTCAATTTGGCCATGTTTGATACATCACGTGACCACTTGTCTGTATAATGTTGGTTTATTAAGCTTTTTGTTACCGTTAAGTCGACTAATGCTTTTGATTCGAATTGGTCATTAATCCCCAAAGTTGTAAAGATTTGCTTAACATCACTAGACCAATTGTGTGTACACTTATCGAAGTCAAAATTAAACACCTGTTTCGTAAGTCTACCGTTATCCATTTTCATTAGCCTATTCCAATACCGGAAAATGCAAATCCATCTACGATACAGCGTCGGTTGCCAGCCGGAGTCTCCATACAGCGCCGGAAGAGGCGTGAATCTGTGTACGCCCATGAAGTATCGTAAGGCGCGGTTTTGTACATTATCGAGGGATTGGTACGTTTTTGCACCCCACACAGATGCACTATAATCCATTATCGGTGTAATGCAAGCGTTAAATAGTTTTTCGTACGACCGGAACCGGAAGTCTTTCATGCTGTGTATTTTGCTGATAATTCCACCCAGCGCCCGCCCTGCTCCTTTCGCAAGTGCCTCGCAATTACCACTAAAGTCGTTTCGCTCATCAAATATAACTCCTAGATAGCGGTACTGTGTAACAGTTTCAATCACATTATTTCCGACTCTGAAAACGTATTCTGTTCGTGGTGTTCTGCGATGCCGGAAATGCACTATTTTTGACTTGTTAGTGTTAACTATCACTCGCCATTTTTTACACCATTGATGTAACGTATTTAGCATGTTTTGTAATTTGTCTTCACTGTCCGAGACTAGCACAATATCGTCCGCATACATGAGAATGGAAACCTTAGCGTCTCCCATGGTGATACCAAGGTCAAGGTCATTGACCTCTTTCACAAGATCGTTGGCGAAAATGGAGAACAGTGTTGGGGATAAACAACAGCCTTGCTTAACCCCAGTATCACAGTTGAACCAGTCTGTAAGGTTGTCATTTATTCGGATACATGCTGTGGCACTTGTGTAAATATTCCGGATCGAATTATAAACTTTTCCGTCGATGTTATGGAGTAGCAGTTTATACAGGAGCATATCGCGGTCGATAAAATCAAAACATTTTTTAAGGTCGATGAATGAAGTGTATATAGAGTTATTGTTCCTAATTATGCTGTTCAATGTAAAAACGTGATCCTCACATGATCTCCCAGATCTAAAACCATTCTGTTCGTCCGCTAGTAAATGCTCATTATCAAGATAAATTGTTATCCTTTTATTTAAGAAAGCACTATACAGCTTACTAATACAAGACAATAAACTGATCCCACGATAGTTAAGCGGCATGCGTTTGTCAGAGTTCTGATCTTTGAGTATTGGGCAAATAATCGCTTTTCTCCATGATGATGGTATTAGGCTACTATCAAAGATTAATTGGAATAACTGTTGTAGTATTACTATGACCGCCGGGAATTTGAGTACGTCATACGGTATATTGTCGTGACCACAAGCCGAACCCGATCGAGCGTGCATAACGATTTTTGTTAACTCCTCAATACAAATATTCCGGTTCATTTGTTCATTGTATAAGGCAAGGTATATGAAATCACAAACACAAAATGGAGACAATAGGGATACCGCATTGAAACTGTCAGTGGCAAAAAAGGCCACTGTGGTTTAAACCATGTTCTAGTGTGCACAAACCTCACTTGTACCCTATCATTATTCTAACAACACGGGACAGTGTAAATAAAGCAATCCCCATCAGGCTATATTCTCTAATAAACTAGGCAGAATTAATAGGCAATATAAATATAACAAAAGCTGATCATGTATATATCATGTATATATGAATATAAAACGCCTAAAAAGCCACAAAGAATGTACTCAGTGACTTGGCAGAAGCCACAGCAACGTGAGAACCAACCAGTAACGGCGGACAAGATACAGGATTTATAAAAATAAGTATAAATGTCGAATAGGAAATGCAGCCTCACAGAACACAGTAAACCCAAAAACACGCAAAAAGACAAACATGAATGGCAATAGTAATAAAGGATAAAGGCATATGACGTCACAAACACATAAATAGTTGACAATAGGGATACCGTCTTGGAACGGTCAGTGGCAAAAAAGGCCGCTGGGAGTTTTAGGGTGCACCATATTTCACACTTACCCTACTGTCATCCCAATAAAACGAGACAGTGTAAATAAAGAAATCCCCGCTATGAACTATTCTCTAACCAACAAGTCAGCATTAATAGGCAATATAAGTAAAAAACAAAGATGCTCGTGTATATATAAATACAAAAAAAAAAATAGCATAGAAAGCCACAAAGAATCTACTAAATGACTTGGAAGAAGCCAGAGCAACAAGAGAACAAACCATTGAGGGCACGACAAGACAAGATTGCAGACACACATCAAACGACACCGTCCTTTTGGGTTTTAGGTAGACGTCATCATAGGGTTCACAGCCTGTCCGGTCATCGCACAATTAAAGAGGAAAGCATAGTGGTGAACTGTAAATGGGTCCACCTACAAGCATTCAGTGCGTTGCAAAATGATAGGGTCATAACCTCTTTCAATTAACCTGAGTTAGGACCTTTGATTTAGTTAAAAAGGCTATATTTTGCCTCGTTAAGACGATAGTGCCTTCATTTTACATCTGATCTTTACCACACTTTGTCAGATTGTTGTTAACCGGATAACATTTAAAGTAGCTATCCCGCCAACAACAGCCAGCTTTTACAACATGTGTACATTGTTTCTAAATCTATTGACGACGAGGTATATATTTAACTTACATGTTTTGGGAATCCAAATTCTAAAGACAATATCAATGGCTTTAACCACCAGTCCAAACCCTAAAACTGCAGCGTCCAATACAGAGTTACCAACTCATAATTCATTTTACGCCTATTCAATCACGGGTATTTTAAGAACCATTGATTAAACCTTTACTTTTAATTGATACATATACATCGTTATATGACCTAAACAGCTGGACAGAGTTTTTGTGAACGGTTTTATAGTGTAATATTGCCGTTATTTGGCGGGTTCGTTTCTTTAAAGTTCAGACAAGTTCAAAAACCAGCCAGATCGGACCAGTAATACCCGAGTTACGGTCCTTGATTTTCTTGTTTGGTTAACATTTTTTCATAATCCAAAACATATTGACATAAAAACTTGGCATGCATGTTTACTCAACGTCACAAGCACCATAACTCTGTCATGCCTTTTGCCACAGACATAGTAACAAATAGATTGGAAAATTCCTATCAGAACCAATGAAGAAGACAAAATATCACGTGGCACCTTAACTTTTCCTTCTAACTCCTCTCTCAAAAAGTAATTGATTAAAAAGATTCATAATGAATAGCAACGAAACTAATTTATTTTTAATTAAGGCATTTGCCTTGAAAACAAAGCAATTTAGGGAGTGAAACTTTCCTTCAAACTCTTTTTTGTTTGCTTAAGTGTTAAAATAAGGAAAGTTCAATCATTAGAAAGAAAAGTAAAGGTGTTACAGGTTTTGACATAACTGAAACGTATATGCATAAAACTCTTCATGATAAGTGTGTTTAAATACTGAAAAGCGGATCCCTTGGAAACAACAAACACAAACAAGAGATAATAGTAGCAGACTCGGATTTATTGAATCTGTTAATGAGAGGTAATGTAAAGTGCAACACCTCTCACGCCTCCTAGCACCGGCTTAAGCGATATTCTACTTTAAAGCCACAAAGACTGGGCTTAGTGACCTCAAATGACCAGTAAGTAATAACACTACTGACATAGTCATGCACTATCTTGTGAAATTTCCGCACTGGGCCACCTGAAATTTAGATACATCTCTTCACAGTTTCTTAACTTTTGTTATTAGGTCTGTGCTTTTACCAAATGTATCCACCTTTTCATGTTAAAAGTTAGAAATCTGGCATTCGCAGCAATATTGGTGCTTCTTCTTGTTTAAATAACAGTACATTACAATACATGCAATATTAAACGACGCCTCAAACATCACTCATTCGTAACAGACTGCATATGATTAACATCACATTTGCAGAAGGTTGTTGCAATTATCTACCACGGAAATTAGCATATGTTATATATTTGATCGTATCCTTATAGCGAAGTTTATTGTACTAGCTAGCTGAAAAGAGAAACAGTTTTGCAAGCCGTGCACACACGACGACGATAAGGTTGTGTTGTGTAGATGAATCAATGGAAGTTTCGTGTAGCGAATAATTTTAATGGATATGACAAAGTACAGCACTTTTGAAAGTTAATTATTTGAATATCTGGCAAATAAAGAAAGTGAATTATTCAATATCAACAGTGTGAATGAAAGACAGCCCAGACCTCAGACATTCCGTTACGGACACAAAATACCAACCATGGTTACGGACACAAAAATACCACACCATGGTTACGGCCACAAAATACCAACCATGCTAAAGGATATAAAGCAATAATTTGAAAACTGTATTAAGTAAAAAAACGACAACAATAAACGGTGTAAAATATAGTACGCACAAATGTTCTATAATTGATTCGTTGATGACTGATAAACGATTGAAGACATATGACTACAGCACTGCGATATGGTTGATATACAGCAAATTAATGATGAGATTGACACGGGTTATGCTATTTACACGGGTTATGAGATGTACACGGGTTATGAGATGTACACGAGATATAATCATGAGATAGATAATCTAGACTTATAGGAGATGAACACTGCGACATGGCTAATATTTCAGACTCAATTACAGGAAACGAAACTTATAATAATATAAATTTTGTAGAATTACCAGCCGAAACTAGGCTGATTTTTTGCATTAGTATATTAATTTTAGTTGTGATCGGTTGTGTTGGAAATGGTTTGACTATTATTGTTCTGAGAAAAATACAGACGGTGTATTCATCTACCGCGATATATCTCACAGCACTTGCAATATCTGATATGTCAATACTTCTCGCGTTTGGATTATACCAAGTGTTATATATCGTGTCTCGGTTCACATATATAGAAGGAACATTCCATACACTCATACAGTTGGTATGTGCTATTGCAATATTTGCAAGTCTACCAATCTCGTCGTGGTTGCTACTTGCTGTAACTATAGAGCGTGTGATAAGCATCCGATTACCTTACAAAGTCAAAATAATCTGCAGTAACAAGTCATCAAAGATAGTGGTCCTCGCTGTATGGATTTTTATTTACGGGGTAGACGCAGCATTAGTAGGTGTATATGTTTCCGGCACTTATACCGCAGTTGTACTTTGGGTAAATATTTCTCTAACCTTTGCTATTCCATTCGTTTTTATTTCATGTGGAAATATTTGCATTGTATACCACATGATCAAAATACGTAGACAAAGACGACACAGAACCAATTCTCGTGGTAATTCGTTGACAATAAAAGTAGTTCTGGCCAATATTGTCTTCATGGTAACTGTCCCATCTTTTTGTATCGTCTGTATACTTGTTTATTACTTTGAAAGTACAATAGAGGATGGGTATACCGCTTATTACTTGTTACATATAGCTCAGTTTTTATGTGTATTAAGTGCCATGATCAATTTCTATCTGTACGTTTTAAGTGGAACAAAATTCAGGAATGAAGTGGCATCGTTTTTATGGGCATATTGTTGTAATACATGTCATTCATCCGATACTAACATAACTGCACGACATGAACTTCCTACAAGAGCATGAACGTCTTCGAAGAAAACAAACAACTGCACTGAACGGCATGAACGCCCTACAAGAGAAAAAAACGGCAATGAAATTCACGAACATCCTGCAAAAATAAACAACGACAATGAATGGCATGAATGTTCCACAAGAGATAACAACGGCAATGCATGACATGAATGTTCCACAAGAGGAAACAATAGCATTGAAATTCACGAACGCCCTACAAAAATAAACAACGGCAATGAATGGCATGAATGTTCCACAAGAGAAAACAACGGCATTGAAATTCACGAACGTCCTACAAGAGCAAACAACGGCAATGCATGACATGAATGTTCCGCAAGAGCAAACAATGGCAATGAATGGCATGAACGTTCTATAAGAGAAAACAACGGCAATGAACGGCATGAACGGCATGAACGTCCTGCAAGAGAAAAGAACGGCAATGCACGTCATGAACAGCCTACACGAGAAAACAACGGCAATGAAATGCATGAACGGCCTACAAGAGGAAACAACGGCAATTGAATGCAGGAACGTCATACAGAGAAAACAAAGGCAATGGAATGCAGGAACGGCCTACAAGAGGAAACAACGACAATCCCCAAATCGCCTTCGTTGATGAGACAACTGTGTAGCTTCAAACGGATATTTATACTGGGTTATAGCGGTGCCCAGAGAAAAATAGCTGAAGGTTTAATGCTGTTATACTGGATTATAGCGGTGTTGAGAAAAAGGAATACTTAAACATTTAACGCTGTTAAAACTATCACCTCTCTTGTGTTTCGATGCTACATGCACCACACTTCTTTAGGTCATGCACAATTTCGAAGACTTAACTATTGTGAAGTATAATGAATTATTTACGAATTAGTCTAGAATTAAAAAAAAACATAGTTTAAGTGACTGTGCATGCACAACAAGTTACACTTATAGATGTAAAATGTTGCATTTAAGTTATTCGTAATTTCAAACTCTATCTTGTCTGAGCCTATCAGTTTTATATTATATACGCTGTAAAATGACCCGTTTACCCTGCTACATGTCGTTGCCATGCATAAGCGCATTTATTTATGGGGCACACTAAAAAACGTCCGTTAGTTCTTACGAGCTTTCCTGGTATGAAACTGAACATACCAATTTGGCATATTTTGCAAGGCAATATTATATCATAAGTTAAAACTGTGTTAACTTTTTCGTTTTATTTTTTAGTATCATAGTCTGCAAATTAGTATCAATTTTTAGTATCATAGTTTAAACAAATTGATAAAATATATATTTACTTTTACTTTATTTAAATCGGATGTATATCCATTAAAACTTTCTTAATTCGCTGGTATATCTAACTGTTATAGGACAGTTATAAACGTCTGTTTTATAAAGCTAGACTGTGTACTTTTCTCATTTTTTTCCTGCAATTTTAATTTAATGTTATTGGCAATGTTGTATACTGCTCAAAATAATAATTGAAGCGTTTTTCACAGATTTTGCAAAATAATGTATAGTATAATATAGGTTATTGAATTTGTATGGCTAAATATTACTTGGAACGAGTTGTTTTGGCAAAGGACGACGAGCTTGCGAGTCGTCCTGCGTCAAAACAACTCGTTCCAAGTAATATTTAGCCATACACATTCAATAACCTTTTTATTGTATACTTTTATATTGTTTTCGATCAATGTTAATTGTATGACTATTACTTTTCATTGTATTTGTGTTATTTTTATAGCTTTTAATGGAATTCTTATCTTGTCATTCAGTTTCATTTTGTGTGGATGATTATTTTGCGCGAAAACGACGTCGACGTCGGATGACGTCATTAAAAACATCGAGCGATTTTCTAAAGTTTGTTTACCATTCGATAACGTTAAAAACAGTGGGTGAGTGACCATTTCAATTATTTTATCAATTTCTGCCCTAAAAGGTTGGGGAAAAAAACACGTATTTTTTTGTTGACACTATAGGAAGGATTCCGTTATTTTATTTAAAAGTAGTTCCTTATTTCTATTTCGCGGCTCTTAAAAAGCACGAGAAAAAGTTCCGGTGCAATATCAATGTGTGCAATATCGTAGAATATTGCACACTTAGCTCAGTGCAAACTAAACGGGACAATATGAAAGTATACAATAATTGAAAAGTATATACTGCATTGTTGTCGTGTGTTTATATACGTATTTTTGGCATTCATTTACTTATTAAACATGTATAACTCTTTATATTCATTGCAGTTTGTTGGATGTCTCAACAGTTTATATGATAAAAACATAGATCATTTTATTTCAAAATTCCAGTAGGTTATAAAGTGTCGTACTTTATAACCTACTGCAATTTTTAATTTAAATTATATGAAAAATATGAAAATATATATTATTAATTGTTAACGGTTAGGCAACATCTTATTTAACATTAAATAATAAATTTTCAAGAATACATATAAAATGGAACATTTATAACCGGTGTTTCATGGTAGGCTAGGCATATCATGTTCCTCTCGTGCATGCATGCGTGCGTGCGTGCGCTTGTATGTGTAGTTCTAGGTCCATAGTCGTGTGTTATACACGTGTATCGGCAGTCTTCTGTTGTACATTTGTTTGTTTATTTTTAGTTATCTGGAGTCTTGACAGGGACATAGGCTCATATTCCGACTCGGAGGATTATACTTTCCAGGCAGGGAATGTGAGCCCATGTCCCTC
Organism: Cyrtodaria siliqua; assembly: GCA_037043455.1. Taxonomy (NCBI): domain Eukaryota; kingdom Metazoa; phylum Mollusca; class Bivalvia; order Adapedonta; family Hiatellidae; genus Cyrtodaria; species Cyrtodaria siliqua. The sequence continues at coordinate 25,838 of JAWPHD010003695.1, forward strand.
GTCAAGAATCCAAATAATGCATTTGTCATACTTCAAAGATGTTATTTCTTATATGAAAAAATAACAACATTGAACACGGTTTCTTTTTATTCAGCCAGTTTCCCTGTAAAGTGCCTCTATTTAATTCCTAACACGTTATGTCTCCAATTATTTACGTTCATGACATCAACGCTCTAAACGTCGCCAAAATTGGCGGACTTTTTAATAATAATAATAATAATAATAATAAAACATCGTTTATGACAATGTTGGTGTTTTATTATCTTTAAGATAGCAAACAACATTACTTACTGTTATGTCAGACTTTTACCCACAACGGAAAGTGCAGAAAAGCGCTAAGAAAGAAACAATCGACGGTTTCCATGTTTCAAGTTTATTTATTATTCAAGGTTCATGAAGAGCAATTGACATTAATTATACTTTGTGCAGAAAACAGAACTGTAGCAAAACTATTTACGCAACAATTCACATAATCACATAGCTATCACATAAAAAACAATCATTCTATAAATGAATGCATGACTAGAATAAATGATAAACGAGTAGTAATGTATTATGGCTAACTTTTTTTTTTAAATACTGACTAAGCATATGAATGGAGAATGAGTGCATACATTTGTATTATACTCCTCAAAATAAGTTAAGGACCGCAAGAATATTTCTCCATATGCTGATCAGTGAAATTGACTACATATCATTTTCAAACGGTTACACAGAATGTGTAGGCAATGTTGTATTACACTGGACATAGTTAGGTGTTATGCATTAGACGAAAGAACAAAATGTTGATATACATTTTTCTGTTAATTAAAAAGACTCCGAGATTTTTGATAATTTCTAAAAATCATTAATTTGCCCCAAAACAACAATACTAAAAGTTTTAATATGTTTTGTCAATTTATTCATCATGTTTAATCACTAGCAATGGAACTATGAACGCGAAATTTTCATTTCCCCCGAAATAGACTAACCCAAGTTTAAATGCATACACCGAACAGTTTTGAAAAACGCTGCTTTTTACCCCATCCAAAATGAAGTAAATTTGTTAAGACCTAGTAGTATATTTGGCACTGCACGCTTATCTGTACAGTTATTCTACAGAAAATGGTGACAGTTGTTTGTTACGGAATCAGTAGATATTAAAATATTACGAAATAACATTTTTGGGTGAAAAAAGGCATTTTATAGAAATTTCAAAATTTGAATGTTCCAATTATTGAATTTTTGCTGTAAAATGTTTCAAAAGAATACAGAAACACGACACAGTTTCCATTTTTGGAATGCAGTGTGTATCTAAACCTGTGCGATGATGCAAACTTTAATCTTATTGAAATAAAGAAGGGATGGTCCTTTACTTATTTTGAGGAGTATATATAAAATATATACATGTGTAATATAAATGTCTGAGATCAAATAAACATCTTCTAACGTTAGTCTTAGTACAAAAAGAGTGCAGTTATTTACACATTTTAAGAATGGGTTCACAAAATCTGGCTAAATAGCTCGACTATTCGAATAATAATAGAGCTTATGTAATCACCCCGGCGTCGGCGTCCCACATCAAGGGATGCGTGTAAGCTGTGTTTACAAGTCTATATCTCTTACATTTCTTATCCTAGCACAACCAAACTTGGCTCTTAAGGGCTGCATAAGTAATTTTGGTTCCTGTAACCCCTGGGCTCCCAAGGAACCCAAATTCTGATAGCCCTTAAAATGTGTCTGTTTCACATCAAATTTTGCGTGTAAGCTGTGTTTACAGGTCTATTTCTCTTACATTTCTTGTCCTAGCTGAACCAAATTTTGGAATTGGTTTCCTTATAGTATGTTGTTAAGGGTTGGGTAAGTAATTTTGTCTTCTGCAAATTCTGGGCTCCCATGGAACCCAAATGGTGATGGCTCATGAAATATGCAATAAAGGCAGATCTAGGTTTGCATGTAAGCATGTATATATCTATAATTGTGGTTTTGGATTTCTTATAGCATCTTATTCATACTTCACCCATATTGGGGCATGGGCTCCCTCCTCCCCCCCCCACTCCCACTCCCACTCCCACCCCCACCCCCCTCCACACACCTTTTTTTTAATTATTTATTTTTACTTTTTTTTTACATATTTCTGTGTTGTTTTAGGCAATTCTTACACATATGTTGCCCCCTTCCACCCCCACCCAAACAGCCTCTCACCCACTCCCCCCACTTGAAACTGTATTTTTTATTTTTTATTTTTTACATATTTCTGTGTTGTTTTAGTCAATTCTTACACATATATGTTGCCCCTCCGCTCCCCACCCCCACCCCCTGCCTCTCATCCCACTTCCCTCCACTTTTTTAAAACATATTTCTGTGTTGCTTTTGTCAATTCTTACACATGTTGCCCCTCCCCCACTGCCTCCCCTCCCCCGCAACCCCACACCCACCACACACTCGAAACTATAATTTTTTTATTTTATTTTTACATATTTCTGTCTTGTTTTGGTCAATTCTTACATAGCTTCTTACACATATATGTTGCTCCCTCCCCCCACCCCTGTCTCTCCAACTCTCCCCACCCCTCCCCCCACACCACACCACACACACACACACTCGAAACTTTTTTTCTTTTCTTTTTTCATATTTCTGTGCTGTTTTGGTAAATTCTTACACATAGCTTCTTACACATATATGTTGCTCCCTCCCCCCACCCCTGTCTCTCCAACTCTCCCCACCCCCTCCCCCACACCACACCACACACACACACACTCGAAACTTTTTTTTCTTTTCTTTTTTCATATTTCTGTGCTGTTTTGGTAAATTCTTACACATAGCTTCTTACACATATATGCTGCTCCCTCCCACCCCAACCCCGTGCCTCTCCTCCACCACACACACACACTCGAAACTTTTTTCTTTTCTTTTTTAAAAAAAAAAATATTTCTGTGTTGTTTTAGTCAATTTTAACACATAGCTATGTTGCAACCGTCCCCTACCCGCATCCACCCCCGACGCTCGAAACTGGAATATTTTTTTTAATGTTTATTGTTTTTTACCTATATCCATGTTGTTTTGGTAAATTCTTACACATAGCTTCTTACATATTTCTGTGTTGTTTTTGTCAATTATTACATAGCTTCTTACACATATATGTTGTCCTCCCCACATCCCGCCTCTTCCCAATCCCCACTCAAAACTCGATTTTTTTTTATTTTTTTTTTACATATTTCTGTGTAGTTTTGGTAAATTCTTACACATAGCTATGTTGCGCTCCCCAAACCCACCCCACATTGTTTTAGCCTTGTTTTCTGATGGTATATACTAGCTATATAATGTATTATTCTCTGAAAAATCGAATAGTCGAGCTGCGCTGTTCTCCGACGGCTCTTGTTTTAATAATGTACTCTTATCCTTGCTGTTCATTAACAAATCATATTTAAATTAATTTAGATGTTTACAAAAATATTGACTAATATAAAACAATAGCTGTCACTTGCAAAGTGTATACAAATACATATTTAGTGAAAATCGTCACCCAACCAATGATCGTTACGTAACGTACGTAAATTTCTTTCAATATTTAAATGCCTCCCTTTTTCTATATGCGTTTTATGGTTCATGCAACGGAATTTACATAAAGTATTACACAAACCAAATGGCAACACATTAAAATACTGCTCAAAAACAATTTCTGTACTTTCTATAGTTTAAACATTTACTAGACTTGGCATGACTAAATTAATATTTTAAACGACTCTTAAAAGACTTTTTAAAATATCTGGACTTTTAACTTTTCTGTTCTAACCAGTAATCAGACATAGTTCGTTGAGATAAATTTCAACAAATCGTATCCATGGAGATTTAATTTTGTTGTTTTTATGAAGACAATATGCCATTCTGTACAACAAGTTATAGATTTTGGTTTCTTTTGCATTTTTAAAACTTTTTTACACCAGTAATTAAGTATTCTACTTCTTATGTGTAACGAAGGGGACGTTATTCCAAGCTCACCAAATAAGAAACTCTTTGGTGTAGTTTGCTTCAGGTTTAATATAAATTTACAGTATTTAGACTGGAATTGATGTATGATTTTATATCTTCAATGCCCCCAAACCTCTGAACCATATAAAAGCATGGGCACAACTATAGAACCAAACAAATGTAGATGCAAATCAAATGTTAATTGTCTGGCTTTATTATTTAAAGAACAGATCTACATAGCTTTTCTCGCTTGGTTACCAATCTTTTCATAGTTTGACCAAAATAACCATTAATTACAAATTGTACACCAAGATAAGAGAAGCTATCAACAACTTCCGAAACACCATTGTCTCTCAAGACTCTCTGTTTTTACTAAATATAATAATTTAAAATGTTGCAGAATACACCTTTAAACCCTAAGAATTACAATAAACAGACATAGAATTCAGTGCTGCATTTAACTGCAAATCCTCAACACTTTCTGCTAAAACAACATCCGCATACAGAAGCAGAAAGGGCTTGAGATAAACCACAAGATAATTATCACGTAATATATCAAGAACAGTAGGAGATAAATCACAACATCGTTATCACGTAATACATCACGAATAGTAGGAGATAAACAACAACATCGTTATCACGTAATACATCAAGAATAGTAGGAGATAAACCACAACATCATTATCCCGTAATACATCAAGAATAGTAGGAGATAAATCACAACATCGTTATCACGTAATACATCACGAATAGTAGGAGATAAACAACAACATCGTTATCACGTAATACATCAAGAATAGTAGGAGATAAACCACAACATCATTATCCCGTAATACATCAAGAATAGTAGGAGATAAACCACAACATCATTATCACGTAATACATCAAGAATAGTAGAAGATAAACCACAACATCATTATCACGTAATACATCACGAATAGTAGGAGATAAAATACAACATCATTATCCCATAATACATCAAGAATATTAGGAGATAAACCACAACATCATTATCCCGTAATACATCAAGAATAGTACGAGATAAACCACAACATCATTATCACGTAATACATCAAGAATAGTAGAAGATAAAAAACAACATCATTATCACGTAATACATCACGAATAGTAGGAGATAAAATACAACATCATTATCCCGTAATACATCACGAATAGTAGGAGATAAACCACAACATCATTATCACGTAATACATCAAGAATAGTAGGAGATAAACCACAACATCATTATCACGTAATACACCACGAATAGTAGGAGATAAACCACAACATCATTATCACGTTATACTCAAGAATAGTAGGAGATAAACAACAACATCATTATCACGTAATACATCAAGAATAGTAGGAGATAAACCACAACATCGTTATCACGTAATACATCAAGAATAGTAAGAGACAAAACCACAACATCATTATCCCGTAATACATCAAGAATAGTAGGAGATAAACCACAACATCATTATCACGTAATACTAAAGAATAGTAGGAGATAAACCACAACATCGTTATCACGTAATACATCAAGAATAGTAGGAGATAAACCACAACATCATTATCCCGAAATACATCAAGAATAGTAGGAGATAAACCACAACATCGTTATCACGTAATACATCAAGAATAGTAGGAGATAAACCACAACATCGTTATCACGTAATACATCACGAATAGTAGGAGATAAACCACAACATCATTATCACGTAATACATCACGAATAGTAGGAGATGAACCACAACATCGTTATCACGTAATACATCAATAATAGTAGGAGATAAACCACAACATCATTATCACGTAATACATCACGAACAACATCGTTATCACTTAATACATCACGAATAGTAGATACACCACAACATCATTATCACGTAATACATCACGAATAGTAGGAGATAAACCACAACATCGTTATCACGTAATACATCAAGAATAGTAGGAGATAAACCACAACACAACATCATTATCACGTAATACATCAAGAATAGTAGGAGATAAACCACAACATCATTATCACGTAATACATCACGAATAGTAGTAGATACACCACAACATCATTATCCCGTAATACATCAAGAATAGTAGGAGATAAACCACAACATCATTATCACGTAATACATCAAGAATAGTAGAAGATAAACCACAACACAACATCATTATCAAGTAATACATCACGAATAGTAGGAGATAAACCACAACATCATTATCACGTAATACATCAAGAATTGTAGGAGATAAACCACAACACAACATCATTATCCCGTAATACATCACGAATAGTAGGAGATAAACCACAACATCTTTATCACGTAATACATCAAGATTTGTAGGAGATAAACCACAACACAACATCATTATCCCGTTATACATCACGAATAGTAGGAGATAAACCACAACATCATTATCACCTAATACATCAAGAATAGTAGAAGATAAACCACAATGCAACATCAGTATCAAGTAATACATCATGAATAGTAGGAGATAAGCTACAACATCAGTATCACGTAATACATCACGAATAGTAGGAGATAAACCACAACATCATTATCACGTAATACATCACGAATAGTAGGAGATAAACCACAACATCATTATCACGTAATACGTCCAGAATAGTAGAAGATAAACCACAACATCGTTATCACGTAATACATCACGAATAGTAGGAGAAAAAACCACAACATCGTTATCACGTAATACATCAAGAATAGTAGAAGATAAACCACAACATCTTTATCACGTAATACATCACGAACAGTAGGAGATAAACCACAACATAGTTATCACGTAATACATCAAGAATAGTAGGAGATAAACCACAACATCATTATCACGTAATACATCACGAATAGTAGGAGATAAACCACAACATCATTATCACGTAATACATCAAGAATTGTAGGAGATAAACCACAACACAACATCATTATCAAGTAATACATCACGAATAGTAGGAGATGTTGGATCAGTAAATAATAACACTACAGATTTGTAGCAGGGGCGACTTTTTACGGCCGCCACACAGCACTAAACGAACGCTAGTGTGAATGTCAATAAATACTGTAAAGGTGATCCATTGGAAGCAACAAACACCAACAAGATAGAAAAGTAGCAGACTCTGTTTTATTGAGTTTGAAAATCACATCACCATACAATTCAGGTTGTGATAGTCCTTGTAGCAGAATAGTTCTTAAATTACTATATTTTAAAGCTAAATCAGGGTTACGTAATGGTATTTAAGCCATTAAACAAGAGGCTCAAGCGGGCCTGTGGACGCTCTACTGGCTCAAGATAAAGTTTATGTATAAGGGGCCATACGTCTTTCAAAAACCATTCAACCGGAACATGGTGATGATATACGCAACTAGGCTTAGTACTGATCATCCCTGCATAGTTTCGTTGAAATACAGCCAGAGGTACATGGGAACTAGTCTAGACAACGTTAGTTTTTTTAAAACCTTTAATGGCTCATAACTCTGCCAAAATTCATTCAACATGGTAATGACAGGTGCAACAAGGCTTAGTACTGATCATCCCCGCCAAGATTTGCTGAAAGCTGGCAAAGAGTTCAGACGAGACTAATCTTGACAAAGTTTGTGTAAATTTAAAGGGCCATAACTCTGCCAAAAATCATTCAACCAAAATATGGCGATGATATGCACAACTAGTCTTGATACTGATCATCCTTGTCAAGTTTCGTCTATATCCAGCCAGGGGTTCAGGAGAACTAGCCCGGAAAAGATGTGTGGTATCAAAATCCTTTAAAGGGCCATAACTCTACCAAATATGTGTAAAGAAGAACGCGACGATGACATGCACAACTAGGCTTGGTGCTGATCATCCCTGCAAAGTTTCATTGGAATCTGGCGAGGGGTTCAGAAGAAGTAGATCAGACAATGCTTGTGTATTAAAACCTTTAAAGGGCCATAATTCTGCCAAAAATCATTCAACTGGAACACGGGAATGATTTGCACAACTAGAAATGGAATTGATCATCCCTAAAAAGTTTCATTTAAATCCGGCCAGGGGATCGGGAGAGCTAGTCAGAACAAAGTTGGTGTATTAAAACCTTTGAAGGGCTATAACTCCGCCAAAATCATTCAACTGGAACACGGTGACTATGTACAACTAGGCTTGGTACTGATCATCCCTGCAAAGTTTCAATGAAATCCGGCCAAATGAAGGCACTTCGTCTTAATGAGGCCAAGATATAGCGTATTTCAGAAATGACTCCGATGTAAATGGTCCAATCTGGATGGTTTTCGAAGTTTCGTAAAGATAGGATGAAAGATAAAGGCCCTATCGTCTTAACGCGGCAAAATATAGGATTTTTAACTAAATCAAGGGCCATAACTCCACTGGTACTGGTCCGATCTAACTGGTTTTCCAACTCGTGTAACAATCTGGTAACGTTTCGTAAAAATCGCATGAAAGATTAAGGCCCTATCGAATTAACGAGGCAAAATATAGCATTTTTAACTAAATCAAGGGCCATAACTCCACTGTTAATGGTCCGATCTGGCTGGTTTTCAAATGTATAAGAGCATTTATTTATATTAACAATCTGGTAAAGTTTCGTAAAGATCGCTTAAAAAATGAAGGCCCTATCATCTTAACGAGGCAAAATATAGCATGTCTAACTAAGTCAAGGGCCATAACTCCGTTGTTATTGGTCCGATCTGGCTGGTTTTCAAACATGCCCGAGCTTTTATTTATATAAAAATCTGGTAAAGTTTGGTAAAGATCGGATGAAGATGAAGGCCCTATCTTCTTAAGGCAAAATATAGCATTTTTAACTAAATCAAGGGCAATAACTCCGCTGTTAATGGTCCGATCTAGCTGGTTTCCAAACTTGTTTGAGCGTTTATTGATAATAACAATATATGCAAGTTTGTTAAAGATCAAATAATAAATGAAGGTTCTAGAGTGTTCACAAGGCTTAATATGGCATTTTTCAGCAAAACACCGGCCATAACTCCGGTGAAATTATTCCGATCTGGATGGTTTTCAAACTTGTCCGAGCTTTCATTGATATAAAGACACTGGCAAAGTTTCGTAAAGATCTGATTAATACTGAAGGCCCTAGAGTGTTCACAAGGCAGAAAATAGCATAAAACCTAAGTTTGCTCATCTGCTTGAGCCAAATGCGCATTCTGTCGATAATGAAACTTTAAAGGGTGTGTTTGGTGCTGTTTAAACCTTATTTACGAAAGGACAGGGCTTAATGTCGCCATGTACCATTCGATTAGTAGTAGCATATTAAACATACAATATATAGCGGAAATACCCATTATGCGTTTCTTTTTCTTTTCAGTATAGAAGAAAATCAATAAAATATATTTAAAATAAAGTAATAACAAAGACTTGTATTGTCTTAAAATGGTCGTCATTGATCTCAGTATGAGTATTTACTCCAAAACAGTTTGTGAACATGCATACTTTTACTCCTTTATTTTATGGGTGAGACTTTTCAATATGCACTTTTAAAGAAACATAATTGACTGTTGTTTAATTGTTCAAAAACATAGCAACAGTCCCAAGTCCATGACGGAAACTGACAAGATCGGAATGCCATGACACTGTTTGAAGTTACCACAACAACGTAAGAGGCTCTTGAGAGGACACTCACCACATCCTTGCAATGCAGGTTAGGAGTGCCTTCAAGCTTCGCGATTGTTGGCCTGTACAGCAAGGCAGCCAAACTCCAACTTACTATTAAATCATTGATAAAGGACTTCAGTGTAGCAAGGGCAGGGCTAGGGACAACAACGAGGATCAACAGACCAAAATATCCGAAACGAGAACAGAGAGAACGTTGTCTGCAAGAAAGACTTACGCACACCGACATAGTGAACACACAGAGACTCGGAACAGTGCAAGATAATGCTGGAAGGAGGAAGATGTAGCAGAACAGCAGGAATACGCAGGAAGAAATTAGGAAGTAATAGACTATGGAGATGGGAGCGCAAGGGGCGTGGACAAGATGGGAAACAACAGAGAGGAAATTAACATGGACAGAAATTTAGCGCATTGAACCATGTCGAGTTCTTATGCGATCAGTCTACGATTTACTACCAATTTCAACAAACCTCCACAGATGGGAGCATAACTGAACATCTTAACTGCTGTGTGGCAAACAAATAACCTGGTGTCCCACAGCTCTTACAGGTCGCTACAGATGGCGACACGACCAGGTGTTAAGGAACCTAGCAGATGCACTCAAAAGTGAACGAAATAAGTAGAGGAATCCATCCAGGGGTGCAAATTACATCAACGTTGTGATATCCAACGAAAGTGCTTTGGCAACGCAGCCACAAGGAGAAATTCTAGATGGAGCTCGGAATTTGGAAATAAAGGTGAATTTGAGAAGGCTGGTTTTCCTAAACGCTATTCAAACAAACCTCCGTCCAGATATTATTCCTCGGTCCCTCCAGGAAAGATGGAATGATATTATGTACTGTCTCTTGGGAGGAACTCTATAAAAAAGATATCGAGAGAACAAAACAAAGTATGCGAGCCTTGCAGAAGACGTTACAGCCTTAGGTCAAGTAAAGGTTGGGTGAAAGATTGGATGTAGAGGATTCCGAGCACAATCCATTTGGAGGATGTTTTACTGCTTTCTTGGGAAATTAGTTCAGAGGCTCATAACAACGACAGAGAAGTCGTCTAAATGGCTGTGGTGGAGGAGAAATGAGAGCTGGAAGTTATCCACAGACGGACAGTGACGGACCAATCACTGTCGACTCGCCACAGAAACATGTCAGTGACGGGTCAATCACTGTCGACTCGCCACCTTGAGGACGTTCCAAAGAGATGTTCCTGGCTGATGAAGGCTGTGAATTCAGCAATAGAGGGATTGTATATACATGTAAGTATAACTTTAAAAGTAATTTCCGAGTTATGTATTTGTATACAGAGTAGAACAAGTAAACTTATCATTTTTCTCATTTTACTTTATATATTTAACATCGTGGCACCATAAACGTGAGATGTACGCAAAATACAGGGCTTTTCTCTCAAAACAAGATTTTTATTGACATTCTCCCCTTGGGCAATCTGGAAGAGTGATTGGTGTCAATCCAAGTACAATTTAAAACCCTGATAATATGCTTCAGTTTCGAATTAAATGTGCATATGCATTAGATTAATCTGCATGTTACTTTCAGTTTATTTTTTTTTATTGTTATGACAATGTTTAGTCTGGAAAACTCGACGACTCGGCTCGTTTTTGTTGCTTATTCGCAATTATTTATTTAAATAAAGTAATTTATAAAAGCTTAAAGCAGCATTCGAATTATTTTAATTATGTCGAGTTTCGCTTCCATACTCTATAATGACAATGATGTTAACGTAACTAAGGACGCTCTAAATAAACAAGTGTATCAGTGTTATATAGCAGCTTTCAGAAGTAACATGTATGAAGTCATCCAGTCTAGATAAGAGGTAATTCGTGTATACACATCCGGAAAGCCGTCTTGCCTGCACGCGAAATGCCCGAATGACGTCACGCCCGCCAGGTAGTAACTCCCGTTTCTCAAACACACCAATGGTCCACCAGAATCTCCCTAAAATATAGACAAACAGGGTTTTACGCACGCGTAAAATAGCTTTCGAGAGAAAATAGCAATATAGGTAGGGCTGGAAAGTGATATAAATATATCCATTAAAAATGTTCAATGATAGAAATAGACGTTCTTCGTTCAAAATAAAATATGCTAGAATACATGTTAATTCCAAAAATTCCAATCATGGGTCATGCATTAACGGCATTACAAGTGTCACCATAAATTCAACATTACAAAACTGAAGGTAGAACATTACAGTACATGTTAACCTGACATGTTTCTGGTCAGTGATACAAAATAAACCTGACATATTCCTGTCAACTTGATACAATATGAATATACGGTAACCTGGTATGTTCTTCTCAACTTGATAAAATATATACATGTTAACCTGACATGTTTCTGGTCAACTTGATACAATATAAACATGTTAACCTGACATGTTCCTGTCAACTTGATACAATATAAATATGTTAACCTGGCATGTTCCTGTTATCCCGGTTCCCGCGCAAAGATGGTTCCCAGTAATATTTAGGTGTGTTGCCCAGGCGTTACTGCAGACGTTGTTATCGACTAGAGTGACGTGAAGTTGCTGGAGGTGGCGATTATCTGCAAGACCTGAACATATCGTATTTAATAGAAGATGTACACTGTCTCATAATACATACGGAACATATAATACTCAAAGTTTGCTAGGCACCAATATTTCAAATCGACATTTTACGGTGGCTGGTTTTACCAACAGCATAAAACTCAACAATGAATTTTGTTTTATGATTAATTGATGTGAAAGTCATTATTGTATTGCCAAAATTTGAAAAACAATTTTCTTGTGTATTTTTCCATATAAAAGAAACCATAAATATCCTTCGTCTGGATTCAAAAATTAAGGCGAAAAAGGGTTTGGTGCTTAGCAAACTTTGAGTAGTGTATATCGCTTTTGTGTCGCTAGCATGGCAGACACTTAGGGATCACTTTGTCCGTCATCGTCCGTCGTCCGTTACACTTTAACCTGCAACATAATCTTGGCCATAACGTGTAAAGGATTTGACGTATGTTCATAAAACTTCACACACATAGCCTTTAGCCTGCCACCTAACCATGCTGACGAAATGAAATAAGTAACGGCAGGCGACGCAAGTATTCCGTGGAACACCCTTATAGTTATATAAAAAGTTATCTTTACTGAAATCTTATAATGAAAAATATCATCGAAAACTACAGGAAATTGTACAAAGTAAAGACGAATACCGCTTCAGCCGGTGCAAGGGGACGTGCATTACGTGGTCCCGCCTTAATGCCTTAATCGATGGGACAGCTTATATAAGCAGGATTTCATAACGGATATGTCGACAAAATAACATGTTTAAAAACATTTTTTACTGAAGAAAATGCAATAATCTGTTATTTAATGTTTTACTTTTACAATATGCAAACATTTTAAGCCGAAATTAAGGTTTTATTTCATAGTATTTACTACTCGGACCACGTGATGACTTTATGTTACTGTTCAGGAAAGGACTCAATACAACCGAGAGTGTTACTTGTCTTATGTGTGTTCGTTGCTTCATCATTACTTATTACTTAAAGATCTACATCGTATGGCTTAGACGTAGTTATACTAAACTCCTCAGAATTACTGATAATCGGACCCATCTATTTAATAATCTCTGTATAATATGAGCTGGAGGCCTAAGTTATTGTTCTAAATATAAACTGTTCAAGCTCTTATGTTATATTATCGTTTGTCCCAGTGTGTAACTAATTACATGGATTTTTATTTTTTGACCTTACGAAATAATGCGTAGGTCAAACTTTAAACCTCGGATAGTTGTAGGAAAATCTAGCAAACTACAGCTGAGTTTTAGGTGTGAAATATGTAGGTGTCATTGCACCTGATTGTCCTTCTTCGTTTTATATAGGAATGATGTATGTCAAAAGATAAAAAATGTGCATTTTTCTCCGTAGAACATTTTAAAATACATATCAATCAAACTATCGAGAGTTCGCCAATAGACACATGCAATAAAAACAGGGGATTAATATCTTGTAAGAAAAAGCCTGTCATTCTGTTGAATGGCGTCACTTTCTATTTTGACACGTCATGGATAGATTCACATTTCACTTTACCGCCTATGTCAGTTATAGTTAAATATCTCAAATAAACACGAGCAAATGTTCCCAATACATCATTCGGATGAACTAAAGTAAATAATAACAACAGGCAATCAAAACTGTGCATTTTGTATCTTAAGTAAGGCAGGGAAACTTTTTTGTTTTCTAGGCACCATTTTACTGTACACCACGGAGGCACAAATTAAGCATGCAACCGTATAATGCCTCAATGCAGTAAACCACTGTGTCTTTCTAGTATAAACAATACACTTATTATTTTAATTAAATTAATTTAAATATTCTAGGTTTACCATAAGTATATCCCCATCCAGATACATAGCACGTGTCAGTTGACGACCAGACTGCTTCCAAAGGTGGCAGACAAGCTGCCCGTACGTAGTGCCCACTTATGTCCACCGGAGTGTCTAATTGTATAAACGCGACGTCATCGCGGTTGTCCGCCGTGGAATAACTAGTATGCTTATAAAATAGAAAAAAAGTGGACTTACTAGATAATATGTATTGATACCGCGATTGTCCGCCGTGGAATAACTAGTATGCTTATGCACAGATCTAGATCTAATAAAAACAGATATGAAACCTCGCGCTTTGTTGATATTTCTGTGGCTTATAAAATAGAAACAAGTGGAGTTATCAGATAATTTGTTGGTACGGCGGTTGTCCGACGTGGAATAACCAGCATGCTTATGAAATAGAACAAGTGGACTTATCAGATAATATGTATGGGTACGGCGGTTGTCCGCCGTGGAATAACCAGTACGCTTATGAATAGAAAAAGTGGATAATATGTATTGTTACCATTGCAGTTACACTGCGCAGGCAGTTACACTGCGCAGTAAGTGAACTATTTATTTAAAACATTTTATTTGATTGATGATTTGCTGCCTAATCCGGGAAAATAGTTTTACCTGAATAGTTTCAATATAAAACATCAATGTAGCTAAATCTATAAAATATGTTTAAGAAGATAAGCGTATGTATTAGATAATTGATTGATTGAATTGGATTTTATAGTCGCACCAACAGCTAAGGTCATATAGCTTCCAGGTGCCCCTGGACAAGTGGAGTTATCAGATAATTTGTTGGTACGGCGGTTGTCCGACGTGGAATAACCAGCATGCTTATGAAATAGAAAAAGTGGACTTATCAGATAATATGTATGGGTACGGCGGTTGTCCGCCGTGGAATAACCAGTACGCTTATGAATAGAAAAAGTGGATAATATGTATTGTTACCATTGCAGTTACACTGCGCAGGCAGTTACACTGCGCAGTAAGTGAACTATTTATTTAAAACATTTTATTTGATTGATGATTTGCTGCCTAATCCGGGAAAATAGTTTTACCTGAATAGTTTCAATATAAAACATCAATGTAGCTAAATCTATAAAATATGTTTAAGAAGATAAGCGTATGTATTAGATAATTGATTGATTGAATTGGATTTTATAGTCGCACCAACAGCTAAGGTCATATAGCTTCCAGGTGCCCCTCCGGGCAATTTTCGTGCACGGGCGGGCACCTGGGTAGAACCACCGACGTTCCGTAAGCCAGCTGGATAGCTTCCTCACATAAAGATTCCTAGGCCCCTGAGGGATCGAACCTACAGCGGTGAGGGGCAAGTGAATACAAGTCAGAGACGTTAACCACTCGGCCGCGGACGCCCCCTGTATTAGATAAGCGTATGTATTAGATAAGCGTATGTATTCTAGCAGTAATTATTGTTGACAAACAGGACGTGTATTGCGGTGTAATGCTATTATAACACGTTCATATGTTTCAAAACACCAGTTTTGCATATACCTTAACTATTACATGAGCTCTCCTTCGTATCTCATTGCCAGATTGATATTCAAGATGGTGTTCTCCAAAGACGATCTCTATGTCCGATTCTGTATAGCTGGAATGGTTTATAATATATTATCAAAACTTGCGGTGGGAGTGCAATAAAGCAATGGCATAAGTATTAAATACACGAATGTAATAAATATGCAAATGAATCATGGCTCGGTCTTTTCCGTTCCGCTCGGTTTTCAATCGGAATTCCGTAACATTTAAATTACGAATTACGGAAATCGACGAGGCTGTTCCGATTGCTCGGTATGGTACGGAGAAGACCGAATACGACGTCATCACGGATATTATTTTATCACATAACATGGCCGCTGGGAGTGTAATAAAGCCATGACTTATTTATCGTAATACACTTACTCTTTGCCAGCCAAGACCGTATCATGTAGATGTCTCACTTGCAGATAACTGCGCATATTAGGCCAAATAAAGCGTCCACTAATGATTATCCGATTTTATTCACAAGTTTTTAAACGCACATAAATTCGGCGTTTGTATGACGCCATGTTGCAAATAACCGTGACAACGTCAATTGTTGATGCACCTGTTAAACATTTTGACATCATTTGCTGATTCTCACAAGTTAAAAGTAAGAAATAAACATTTAATTAACTCTAATATACCCGTTAATGATAGTCTCATAGAATCGATAAAAATCTCGTCAAAATCGCCTCCAATGTGAGGGGCGATTTCAAACTTCCGTTTCTCCCAGACTTTGGTTCTGCATCCATATCATACGATACGTTCGAATATGTATCGTTATTTGAAATCTGTCTATTTAAATGCATGTTAGTACCATAAAAAAAGGTTTAAGGTGACGCAAATTGTGTACTGCGAACGCGTTCTAGCCGCGTTACATAGCTGTGTCATGTAAACGACAAAACGACGTCACGATTTCTCTTAAAACTTTCCGCCGTATAAAAGGTATATTTGTTTGTTTGTTGTTTGTTTGTTTGTTTGTGTGGTGTTTACGTCATTTTCAACACATACAAGGTTATATATGACGGTCGATTTTTTTGTGGTGGAGGCAGACAACCCACTTTTCCTGGGTAGAACCAGTACTGTACACCTCCCTCCATCCGTAAGAATCGACACTTCCTCACTTACAAGTCGAGCTCCCAGTGGGATTCGAACCCGAAGCGGTGACAGGCAAAGATTTACAACGCAACGTCGTTAACCATTCGGCCACGGAAAGTAAATTGACAACATTAAAGTGAAACTATCACGTCGTAAGTATGTTATGTGATACGTAGAGTCTTACTTGACTGACAGTGTATTATTGCATATAATAAACTAGTTGGATAAACAGATAGGATACTCAGCTAATAGGATACTCGGCAGAGCCTCGTATGCTATCAGTTTATCAAACTCGTTTATTAAAATCAATACTGCATAGTCACTCATGTAAGATCCTGTATTGAAATGCGTTATGCGAAAGGCTTCTTGCCTCAAGAAAATACGCGTTTGTTTTTCGACAAATCAGAATTTTAAATTGATAACTTTTACAACACTTCTGATTGGTCAAATATCAATAATTATCTAAAATAAAGCATTTCTCATTGACCATGAAGCATTAAGTGATAGAAATATGGCAAGCATTAAACACAAAGCATTTCACATGAAACGTTTTGCAAGCCGCATAACGGAACGATTTTTAATTTTGTTTCAAGATTTCAAGATGTTATTCAATAAGTCATGGCTCTTTAAGAGCATGTGACAACATAACACGAACATATATACAGATCACAAAGCAATGTAAAAAACAGAAAATTAAAACGCTATAACTCGCGGCAATATGGATGGAGAATGGGTAACAATAATATTATTATTTGCATGCCTTTAGAATAGATTTACAAAACATAGCTAGTTTCAACAAAGTGTTTTTATCCTGATTATTCATGAGGAGATCATATTTAACAGAGTTTGGATGTTTGTAGTAATAAGAGTTTACATATTTTCTTCTTTCTACATTAAAATGTCTACAATGAAACAAATAATGGAATTCATCACCTATCGAGTTGGAATTGCACAAATGACAAAGTCTTAAACTTCTTTCGATGTTCTGATATCAATTGGTGACTTATGATTAACACATCTAAATTTACAGAGTACATATGCAAGATGAAAAGGTAATATAGCAAAATATTTTTCAAAAGCAGGATCATGTTTGTACATGCTATAATTAAGACATTTGCTAAAAGTTTGAACATCATTATTCTAGTTTTGCAAAAACTGATAATTTAGTCTCGATTTAACGATCGTTTTAAACACATTTGGTAAAGGAGGATTTTGATCCAATCAGTAATTTGACAAACACAAATTATTTAGAGTATTATGAACATAATCAATCCAATTGAATTGAATTGAATTGAATTGAATTGGGGTTTTAAGGCGCACCAACACATGAAATGTTATATGGCGCCTAACAGGAATGAACATGCCAGGCTCATTCTCCATGTACATCGAGATAAAATATGGAGAACGGGCCTAGAACCTTCTCACCCTGAAATGCAGAGTTGCTGCAAGTTCTATTGTAGATACCCCATTTACGCTGGAGCCACGTTATTGTTTTTCTGCCACTGCTCTAGTGATATGAGCGAGATGGCGCCTGAAACAATGCAGGGGTCATGATGAAGATCTTTAATGAGCATTAACAAAAAATGATAAAATGAACATGAATTCTACCCCTCTGTCTTCCCCTCCAACGGGATCTGAAGTGGCCCTATTCTTTGCCCCGTAACCAAACGGGGCCCCCGAGAACCACACGGGGCTAATCAATCCAAGGTTATTTAACATTTTCATTAACATACAATGAATAAGATGTATTATACAATATGGAACTTATCTATTCATGATTACTATGCATGATATTACACCGATAATTAAGGACTCTACATTTAATTTGCAGTGAAACAGGCGTGATACCAAGACACCAATAATTAAGGACTCTACATTTAATTTGCAGTGAAACAGGCGTGATACCAAGTTCACCATATAACATACAGTTGGGAGTACTACGGTTCAAATTTAATATGAATTTACAAAATTGCAGCTGAAACTGGTCAGCAATAATAAAATGTTCAATACCTCACACTTCAGACCATACACAAGTAGTGTTAAATAAGTGCAACTGCAAATCAGTTCACAGCAAAAGTTTTCTTGATCTCTTTAAAAGGGAAAACATCTTCTAGCTTGATCAACTAACCTTTTTTGGTTTTAGCAAATTTTCCATTATAAGAAAAATCTACTCCTAATTAGGAGAAATCTTCGACTAATTCGAGGACACTGCCATCATAGAAGCAATTAGGAAGGTTCTTGAAACCCCTTTAATCTTTATCAAAGAGAACCACTTTGGTTTTGGCAGTATTCTAAGTAGAAAGGGATACACTCATGCTGCGACAACAAGTGTTGCTGATTGGTTATATATTAGGAAGCATTTTACATATTGCCGGAGGCACCGATATCCAGTAACAACTCGCACGCTAACAAAGCAGTGAGCCTCCGTCATCACAAACTCTATTGAGATCAACTTCCTCCTACCTAACAAAGCAGTGAGCCGCCGTCACCACGAACTCTGGTGATATTAGTGTTCCGCCGCAAAAGTGGTCACCAGCAGAGTCGACGATCGATACTTGCCAGGGCCATTGACCTTCTAACGCCGGATCACCACCCACAATACGTAACAGAGGGTTGGAATTTGTGACACGTGTAATCTTACCACAACTGACATCATCTGTGGAAATAAAGCCAGAAACGACATTGCTTTACTCACATACGAATACACTGTTGCTAATCAAGAAATAATAACGTAATTTATACACAGGTCCTATTAATAACAACCTAAGCTAATAGGAAATAATGTATATACCATTTTAAAGTCACTCATATAAAATTCATTACACGTTGACGTGAGTCTAAACTATATTCATTTGCCCAGTGATTACGTCTCTGATTTCCTTAAACATACATGTCCAGACCAAAACACATTCCTGGATCTATAACACATTTTTACATTAACACATAATTATACAACCTAATTATACTCGTGTTATTTTTTTTTCAACACGCCAACAAAACTTACTTGGTGGGATGGGTTCCGGTTGTGACGTCACGGGAGCAGGTTTACAGCACACATTTGTCCCGCAACTATCGTCGTACGGCTCCACCCACCCGTTACAATATATGTCCGACCGGACGCATGAACCTCCTTCTATTATACACCATTCTTTATCCTTTATAATGGCACCAAGACCTTTAGAACAAAAGTTCACAGGTTACTGAACATTGACTATTAATAGCACTGTTTGGATTAAAATTACACAGCAGTTTTTTTTTATTATATCATAAATCCAACTTTTATTATATCATAAATCCAACGATTTATTTCAAAAATCGGAAAAATGGTATTTTCATCATCATCATCATCATCAGCATCATCATCAGCATCATCATCAGGGATTAAAACGAAAACATTGTTCATCATCTAGAACGTCTGCGTAGTCAGAACCGACCGGAAGAATTCTACGATGGTCTGTTATTCAATGATAATCGGTAGGTTGTTGTACCACAGGGTGATCGAATATGAGAAGAAGCTATGCTGGTAGGTGGTATTGATGACATGGACCTGTCTGTATCGTTGGTGGTGTTCACGGGTGTTGGAGAGATTTGATGTCAGGTACTGGAGAGGGGAAATATTGTAGAGCATGGTGACTCTGTCTTTGTCTCTCCTAGACTTCTATGTTTCTCATCCGTAAACCGGGCGGTCCCGTGTATCGGTCTATCCTCCGAGCACGTTAAAGAACCATAGGAATCTATTCTATAATAAGAGTAGGGCAGGTTCCCGGATTCCTATGTATCCTTCCCCTCTCTCTGGGGCGGCTCTAAATAACCTATACTGTGTTGATGAGCCGTTAAACAACATTCAATTCAATTCTCATCCTAGATGTTGGAGCATGGATGTTTAACTATTAGTACTCGTAGTAGGCGAAGCATTCTTCTCTCATTTGCACAATGTCCAGCTTGCTGATGTCGTTACCAGAATGGGGTGACAATACTGTATAGGCGTACTCTAGGGTATGTCTAACATAGAACTTGTATGCGCGGGATTTGTATTTAGGAGGAGTGGCACTACTGTTTCTGCGTAAGAACGCCATGGTGGAGTTTGTCTCTTCGTAGTAGTAGTATTGTCGATGTGTGTGTCCCATGAGAGGATGTTCGTGATGATATTTTACACTTCTCCATGGAGAAAGTATTTGGTAGCTAGTGACGTTATTTGTTTGGTTTTGTGTATAACTTTAAATGTGTCCGGTTTGAACGACATCTGTCATTTTCTTTTCTATTCTTGAAGATTGTCAAGGTCCTGGAGTGCTTTTGTGTCGGCTGTATCTTTCACTTTTCTGTAGAGAAGGTTGTCGTCTACAAACAGAACACAGAGATGGTTCGGTAGTTTGTTGCAGCGGATCTGTTCCCTTTCCTGAAGATAGGGATATCAAGGCGGACTTCCAGTCGGTTGGTATTTTTCCCTGGTCCATTGATAGTTGGAAGAGCTCAGTCATCCCAGGTGTTAATTCACTGTCATCCCAGGTGTTAATTCATAGTCATCCCAGGTGTTAATTCACAGTCATCCCAGGTGTTAATTCATTGTCCGCTAGCTTGAGGAGTCAGGCTGGGATGAGATCTGGTCCGGAAGCTTTATGTGGTTTCACATTATTGAGAAACTTAGACTTCACTCCGTTGATGCTTAAGTGGATTGAGAGATTGATGGTGTCTGGGAGGGGGATGTCGGCTTTTGTGGGGTTGTCTCACCTTTTTTCAGCGGGCGACTCCCGAGTTTTCTCTCCTACTGGATTTTATATAGTTTCAAAATACCTTGGTTGTTTTATGTTCCTCAGTCAGCATATCCGAGATCTGACATGAGTGTTACTGCAAATCTTCTGTTCCTCTTCTTGATGGATTTGTATTTGGCCCCATCGCATGCATTCTGGGAACCTTTGGTTCTGCGAAATATGCGTTGTACATCTCTGCTGGTCCATAGTTGGTTAAACCTCTGTTCTGACTCTTCATCATTTATATATTTGCAGCCAGTATTGCAATTACATGTGTTCTAACTATGTCCAAAATGCAAAAAGGTTACCAATTATTGTGTAATTTTACGCCAAGTACTTTTATAAGAGTGGAAGGTCTGTGGTGTGTTTTCTTGGACAGATCGCACGTTTCGGTACATATTTGCATTATAGTGGAGATAAAAAGCCCATCCTGTAATCATTTCACACTATTAAAAGTTCAAATGTATAAAATTTCACATTTGTTTCTGACGACAATTTGGCAGAAAGAATTTATTTTTCAACTTAATATCAATTTAATAAATGATGTATCCCGTATCTATACATTCACAAAGTTGAAATAAAACTTGACATAATTGCATGTGCTGTTTATTATACAGGCCATGCTTTCTCTCTTTCTATAACCACGGATCTAGTTGTGTTACACGCTCTATTTTGGAAATTTTAAAACTGTAAACTTTCATTTAACGTCTTAAATAAACTAACCTGCCTAATAACGGCAACATTACACCACAAAATCGTTTATCAAACCCTAGTGTTCATGTCATATGGTAATGTATATGTGCCGATTAAAAGTATAGCTTTATTCACGGGTTTTAAAATACCCGTGGTTAAATTTCCGTAAAATGAATCATGAGTTGGTAACTCTTAATTTTATTATCCATTTTTGGGGTTTGGTCTGGTGGTTAAAGCCGTTTATATTGACTTTAGAATTTGGATTCTCAAAACATGTAAGTTATACAGCTCGTCGTCAGTAGGTTTAGAAACGGTGTACGTCTGTTGTAAAAATCGCTGTAGATGGCGGGATAGGGACTTAATATATTAACTAAGATTTAAAATTATCTCTATATTGACTCAGTAAATTATCTCTATATTGACATAGTAAATTATCTCTATATTGACTTAGTAAATTATCTCTATATTGACTCAGTAAATTAACGTAGTTAACCTTAACATGGGTTTATTCTGGACGGTAATTGGCTTAAAAACGGCGTAAAATATTGAAATGAAATAGACGCTACACCGAAAGAGTTTCCTTTTCTGATGGAACTTTAAAATAAGCTTCACGAGCAACAATCCTAAATTAATAAAAGCCATAGATACTAAATGTCCTGATAATAATAATACAAACATATGGAATTACTCACAAAGTGTTGAAAAACACGTTAGCACAATATATAATCCACACATGTCTACGTGTTGAATCAACTGTTAAGGATAAAACTAATATATATATACGTAAGGTATAGGTATACTACAGTCAGAATTCTGGAGCAGTCGCCATATATTGTATTGACATAAATACGTCATGTTGTATTAGCTGTACTGTTTAAATGAATAGCGGTTATCTGTATCAAACGTCCCTCAAGTGCCATAACCACTCGGTAAATAGTTTTAAGATATGCACTCAAAGGGACACACGGCAATCTTACTGGTCCTTTGGGATCATCAATCCCAATCTTTATGTCTTTAAAGTAGAATATGGCTTAAGCCGGCGCTAGGAGGCGTGAGAGGTGTTGCACCTTATATTACCTCTCATGAAATATTACCTCTCATGAACAGACTCACTAAAACCAAGTGTGCTACCTTTTCTTGTGTGTGTTTGTTGATTCCAAGAGGTCCCCTTTTCCGTATTTATTTCAATAGAAAACTGTATTCAATGAAGTATTCTAGAGAAAAGATCAAGCTTATAAATAAAACGGACATGTTGTTAGCTATTTCAAATGTATTTGGCAACTAGCTGTCATTACGCTATTCGGGCGAATTAGCAACTGGCTAAACTAAAGATGTTCAAGGTGCTACTGTTCATGATTCCAACAGAAAACAACATAAAATGAAGTAGTTTAAAGAAAAAATCATAACTAGAAATAAAACGGACATGTTGTTGGCTATTTGAAATAGTTCGCATTTTGTTATTCGAATTGCAGACTGGCAACTGCATGGGTGTCAGTTCATTATTCGGACGAATTGGCAACTGGCTAAACTAACGATGTTCAGGGGAATACAGTTCATGATTCTAATTCTAAAGAAAAAATCATAATTATAAATAAAACGGACACGTTGCAACTGATTTCAGATACTCGTAGCTCGCAATTCGTTACTCGAATAGGGGCGAATTTGCAACTGGTTAAAATAACGCTGCTCAAAGGACAACTGTTGGTGATTCCAATAAAACTATATATCAAATGAAGTATTTAAAGAATAAATCACAATAAGAAATAAAAACCTTGTACCTGACAACTGATTGTGGCTAATAACTTTCAAAGTATAAGGTCTACAACAATGAAACTGTATCTTCAGCATGATCCAATGAACACATCTGATAACGGCCCATATAACTCTCTGGTTCATAATTGTTTAATCGATCCCCTTTTAAACAAAATGTTGAACGAAAATGTTTAACCTGGAACTAAACCTTGTATTGTATAAGTGATGAGGCTAATAACTTTTAAAGTATTAGGTCTATAAAACAATAAACCTACGAGCGTATATGACCCGCTAGGCAGTCTCTTGTTATTATCGTGGTCTGAGAAATACATTTATTAACTCACTCGTTATTAATCTTTCAGCCGAAAGGCAATATCTATACTGAACACAATTCCTAATTGCTCACTTTTATATCTTAAAGCTACAGACGCTATACATAAACTAGTACTAACTCATGAATATGAACGAGTCACGGGTAAAGTAGTTTCAATTCGAAGAGCAACCAAAAAGTCGGTATATAAGCCAGAATCGATGCGTAAAATATCACATTTTATCTAGCCTCTAGTAACATCGATCAATACACGGCTTCCGATTATATTTCATAAAAGAAACAGCTGCCAGGATTGGGATTTGAACCAGTAAAGTTTCGCTTTTATATGTTCCTGTTCATGTAGGCCACTAGGCCTCGGATACTTGTTGTTACGTTGTAGCACTTTTAACACTAAATATGTATTATGCAATAACTAGCGCAGACACGCGCACAAACTTATCAACGCACATTAAAAGATCGAGATAAAGTTGTTTTGAAACGGAATCCTAGTTTTTAATTTGATAAACTATTTTATTACATCCCGCATGGTTAATTTACATGTGCGACAGTACTGTATACTGATACCTCTGAGGTGCGTTCAAATGTATTAAGTTATTTTGCATTATAATAAATGGTACTAGATATACCATATTTTCAAGAAGCCCCTGTAGTTCATGATCACTTTCATACTATCTTTGTTAAACTTGTTAAAAAGTTTATCAATAGAGGTTATGACCCTATCATCTTGCAACGTACTGCATGCTTGGTGGTGGACCCTTTTACAGTTCGCCACTATGCTTTCCTCTTTAAGTGTACGATGACCGGACAGGCTATGGACCCTATGATGACGCCTACCTAAAGCCCATTGGGACGGTGGCATTTGATGTTTGTCTATGATCGTTCTTGTCGTGCCCTTAATGGTTTATTCTCCTGTTGCTCTGACTTCTGCCAAGTCAATGAGTACTTTCATTGTGGCTTTTTAGGCTATTATTTTTTGTATTATATTTACGAGCATATTTGTGTTTTACTTATATTGCCTATTGATGCTGCCTTGTTGGTTAGGGATTAGATCATGGCGGGAATTTCTTTATTTACACTGTCCTGTTTTAATGGGATGACAGTAGGGTAAGTGTGAGGTTTGGTGCACCCTAGAACCGGTTTAAACCCCCAGTGGCCTACTTTGCCACTGACCGTTCCAAGGCGGTAGCCCTATTGTCAACCCATTTGTGTTTGTGCTGTCGTTTGCATTTATTATTACTTTTGCCTTCTTGTTTGTCTGTTTGTGTGTTTGTTTGTGTGTTACTTTCCCTGTCCGATCTTTTTATATTTCTTTGTCAGATGAATACCGCATTTTAGTTGGATTCGCCTATGGATTCGTGCTTCAGTTCTCGGAACACTGGGGTTTAGGGTTTTCAAATCAAGACAGAAAAGTATGGTGCCCTCCGGAAGTGGTTGTTTAATGTTCCCCCAAATTCGTGGTATCCGTGTTTGTGTGTGTGTGTGTGCGTGTGAGTGTAAGCGTGCGTGTGTGTGTGTGTGTGTGTGTGTGTGTGTGTGCACGCCAACATAAGGATACATAGTTTATGGAGATGTATCGTATATTAAACATTATAGACATAGAAAATACATCTTTATTTATACTGAACATGATTTGAATATGGTTTTGGCAAATATTGGGCGCGGCTCCAAATAGCGGGCTGCCGGCAACACATACATATATAATGGCAGCCCTTAAAGATGAAATTTGTCCTAAATCAACAAATCCGTTGTTGATATGTTTTTAATTATTAAATATCATTATAAATACGATGTTTACTATGCTATTGATGTATGTTTAGTGAAAATATGTTTTTAAAGATAAAAACCGAAAAGACGAACAGGCTTCGCTAAAAAATTGAAACAAATCAAAGGGGGAAAACTCTTCCTCGTAAAACCGGAAGTGACGTCATTGGGAACAAAACGAAACCATTTGTACATAGGGAAAGCACGCAAAAACAGTAAAGTGTGTGTGAAAATGTCGGAATTAAGCGACTATGATGCTGAGTCAGATGAAATGCCCATGATAAGACGATTGCACAATGTGCAACCTTACGATTTTGAGCCAGAATTCGTGTCTGAGGATGAAAATACCTCGGATTCATCAACCGATGAGGAAGTTGAACGCGGTGCAGGTGCATGTTTTCATCGAAATTCTGACTGTAAGTCACCAGCAACGCTGCAATATCTCGGTACATTTACACTAAGCGCGAAATGCAGTATATTCCTAATGAATGGACATGGTCTAATACTTGTACATTAATACGAGCGTCTGATTATAAGGACTTTATTTTTGCCGATAAGTAGACATTGAAAAAATATATTTAGAGTCTAGTAAGTATAACTGATAAATAAAAAAATAAGTGAAACAGCAACTAATTTCTATAGTATTCTGTATACCATAAGTCCCCGCCGCCTCCAAACACTCTATAGTGGTGTATGAGATTCGGATTTGCAGTATGACACGCTCTCCACGTGCCCCCAACTAACAATATACCACACACCGACTAATCAACTATTGCGGTGCCCTATAGAAGTACAGCCTAATCAGGGTACATACGTCGGTATATGACAAAATCACGCACCATTTAAGGAAACGTAGTTTTATGATATGCCTACATTTCCTGTATATTGCAATGCCGTGAGCGGTGCAATACCGCCGCGGCGAGCCGCGTATTGCACAAGACGGATATATGATGCGTGAGAAACTAGTTCATCGCGCACGAAGAGCGAAAAATACTATGATCTAAATAATATAGTCAAATGTATTACGACATTATGTATTATGTACATGTAGAGATCGAAAAAAACAGACCTAAGTCTAACAGATCAAATTTTTGATTTAGAATATAAAGTATATATATATGCTTCTAAAGCACTTAGTTTACTTACTGCATGTGGTAAAAGCCGTTATTGTTTTGTTTTGTCATGCAACATTACTGAACTAATATAATAGCTAGTAACATTATCAATTTTCTGCCTTTTAATAAACATCCATGAAACATTTTGTCATTATTTTCAAATCCAGAGACCGATATATGACTCTATATAAATCTATAACACTATTGAAAGAAGAAGGTGTATAATTTAAAACAAAAACAAAACAAACAAAAAAAATACTACAAAATATATATTGAAACAACGACACAGTGTTTATTTCACCGAATTCATTTACATTTATATGCTATACCTTTTTAGCAATCTTTTGATAAAGACGGCTACATTATATTAGCGCCGTTCACGTAAGACGCATGCATCTAATTCAACAGCTAAACAATCACGATGTACAGATCTATATACCTTTCTACAATTTATCATACACATACCCGAGGAATTGCTAAGATAACTGAACAAAAACTTCTATCCTACCTCATTTAATAATTTCTTCCTCAACGCCGGTCGAATCGGCGAATAAAACTTGCTCGGAGACGGCGGGGTTAGGCACTTCTCATTTTTGTAAGAAAATATTGTTGGTATCGCTGTTATTTTTAATCTGCATGGCCGTTTGTCCTCCAAATGCAATGAAAATGAAACCAAAGGATGGACTTTCCACGAATCCAACTCAAAGTGTTTACTACAAACTCGCGCGTCTTTCGAAGGTTCCCATTTTTTTGACGCGGCGGGCGATTTTCGTCGTCAGCGGTCCACCCACACTTCAAATCTTAATCTATCATTAACCTGATTAGGAAAACGAAAAAAACTGATGTTATTAGATTGTCCTTTTTTATGCACACTTTGACACCCAGCTACAGCACACGGCATTCTTAACACGTACCATAAAACTTAATCCTATATAGACAATACTATACAACTCAATGCGACACCGCTAATCGTTTGGTACCAATGACGTCACAGGATCACGTGACTTATACCTGTTTTTAAAAAAAGGCGAAACTCGAAGCGTGTGCGCTATGAGATAAAATTGGCTACTGTGAGAAAACATGACAACCAATAAGTGTAATATTTGAACAGATTGAATATTATATACATATATTTCAGAATATATGCTCAAAAGACACGCTATATTTCACCTTTAACATGATTCACAAAAGAGGGCATGGCCCATAAGCCTGATACCCTTAACGAAGCCCCAGTAGGCTTAAACAAAATATGAAGCCACGATAGGCTTAAACAAAAGAGGGCATGGTACAACAGCCTTATACCCTTAGTGAAGCCCCAACAGGCTTAAATAAAATGTTTATTCAAAACTCTAATTCTAGAGTAAAAATGTTTCTTCATTTAATCACTTGAAAGTTATTTCTTTTCTAACGATTACAATAATGTGCACGACCGAACTAGGCATGATGCACCAACAATAAGCCCCAAAAGGCTTAATATTTCATGCTGTAATCCCGACCCGGGGAAACAGTGGTCAGTATTACATTGAAATTTACTAATTATATAAATGTTAATTGTCATTAACTTTGATTTCACTGAATTGAAGGATTCGCTGACGGCCATATGGCAGCGATCAAAATGAAATTATGATAATGCCACATAGCAGCAAGCAAAATTACATTTTGATAATGCCACCGCCAAAAGAAAATAATTTTGGCAAAAGCGAATCCCTCACAGCCAAAGGAAATTGGATAAATCATTGTACGATTATGTAACGCGCATACAGTACAGTATGCATCATACGTGAGCCGCGCCCTGCCACAATACAAAATAATGTGCGTTATATAACTTGCGAAAGAACATATCGGGTACTGACGCCATTTATGCAGGAGTGAGGAGTTGGTTTCCCAACATGGACGTGTAAACGCCGTAACCTCCTGATAATTATAATGTCATTGAACGTCGTGAACAAAAGGCCTACTTAACAACTGGTACCTCGCTTATTACGAAGTTCAACAACGTTGCAACCACGTGTCTGACTGTGCACAACCAACTTTAAAATGAAGTCATAGTCCTCACAAAGAACCAACAAATTAATAGAAAGTGTTGGACTGACTTTATGCGCAATTAAACGAATATTACAATTGCAGAGCAAGCTAACAAAACCGTGGGTGGTGCCTCCCAATAACTCTGGCTATTATTGGAGTAATAGCCCGTAGTATTTCGAAATATATGTCATAAATAGTACCAGCAGTACGTGCTTTGTTTACAAAGGGCTTTCTACGTGTTTGCGTTAATCTTAGCGCATCTAGCCTGCTGATATATGAAGTAGTAAATTCAGCTATATTAGTTCTTGTCTGATTTATGGGTGCTTCTACATCAAGTGAATGATGCTTGAAACCCACGTAAGCTTTAATACAATTTCATATTACCAAAATGTGTATTTGTACATGAAACTAAATACAGGAGGATTTATATTTTAAAAAACATCTAAATTAATAGCACCGACATTTGATGTAGTGGCCAATGGCCAACTGTAAAACTACTGTGACAAATGCAGGTGTATAATTTATTATTTAATACATATATTATTGCATTTATTTTACAAACAAACAAAAGCAAATGGGCTGGGTCACACATCTGACAACATTAGATTGAAACTTCCCGTTAACAGAAGAAATTTACAAATATATTTAAATTGTAGCAAAGACATAATCTTAGGAAGAAACGAGTGGCGAACAATTGTGTGTCAAATGATGTAAAATAAGTCATGATTGGGTAGGATGTAAACGGTTTTAAAATACATGGTTCATGATTCAGAACTTACTGGACTTTGTTTTTTATATTCATATATACATGATCATGCACGTGTTATATTGCCCATAAATGCTACCTTGTTTGTTAGAGAACATATCATCGCGGGAATCTCTTTATTTACATTGTCCCGTTTTCTTGGGATTACAGTAGAGTAAGAGCGAGGTTTTGTGACCCTAGAACCTAATTTAAACCCCAGCCGCGTTTTTTGCCACTGACCGTTTCAAGGTGTGATGTCATATTTTGCTTTTAATTCATCCTTGTAATTACCGTGTTTTTTTCCGTTTTGTTGGTTGACTGTGGTGACTTGAATGCTACATTTCCTGTTCGACATTTAAATCTTCTTTTAAATGTAAAAAACACAATGTATGTATAGGTGTCTTACATCCTTACAACTGTCCCAGTTACCGGATACCAGGCCGTCAGCAGCCCTCAAGAAAATAAAAACGAAATATGATTTGTGTCTTGCTTTACATGAATTGAATTGAATGTTGTTTAACGGCTCATCAACACAGTATAGGTTATTTAGAGCCGCCCCAGAGAGAGGGGAAGGATACATAGGAATCCGGGAACCTGCCCTACTCTTATTATCGAATAGATTCCTATGGTTCTTTACCGTGCTCGGAGGATAGACCGATACACGGGACCGCCCAGTTTACGTCCCCATCCGACGGACGGGGCTAAGGGAAAGTGTCTTGCCCAAGAACACACCGACGAAACTCAGTGGCACCACGGAGGACTGAACCCGGGGCGTGCGGTTACAAATCCGCCGCGCTACCGACTGCGGAACGCCAGCACTCCTTACATGAAAAAAAACCTCAGTGTTAGCACAAGAACGGCGTGTTTTAACCGATCACTTCAAAGGGACACACGGCAATCTTGAAGTTGTTATCAAGCAATACAAGTATTAATCCAGTATCATTTTTACTTAAAACCTGCGCGAGAGAGAGAGAGAGAGAGAGAGAGAGAGCACGCACGAAAGAAATGGTGTTTTACGGCACGTCGACACATACATAGGTCATACTGTGCAAAAACTGATGAAATATTAAACATATGAAATAGTAAGTTATTAAAAAAATAATGTAAAAACACATTTAAAACTATTTACAAATATTATACCTCATTTGCATATTTCCTTCCTTGCGCAATGTGACGTCATCCGGTCCAAGAGTTATAGTTTCGGACGTGTGAAAAAAAAGAAGTCAAATTTAAATAAAACAGAAATAGTAATATTTTAAGTTTGTTGGTCAGATTCGGTATAATATAACAAATAATATATGGTACTTCGATCCATATGCAGTTTATGGACTGGGTGGTCAGACCTAGAATGTTACATGGAAGAGCTTCGGTCCATATAACATTGCACTATACATTATTTGTTAACAAGAGGTCAATGACCTTGAAGCTCTACTGATTGATTTTGATTTCAGGAAATAGTCGCTACAGACTTGTTTTTTGAAAATCTATTTTTAACCGTGGCGGCCATCTTGAATTTCCGGCCGACCTGAAATTTTGCTAGGATCAATTAGACATTAAGAGCAACATTCCTGTTTCATGAAAATCCGTCAAGTAGTTTCAGAGGAGTAGTCGCTACAAGTTTTCATTATATAACTCTATGTAAACAAAGATGGCCGCTGGCAGCCATGTTTAATGTCAAATCAAAACGATTTTCGACAAGGATCAACATCATGTCATACTGATCATTTTAGAAAAAGTCCCATATCAATATCTCTTATAGTTTTGAAGAAGTAGTCGCTACAAACTTATTTATTTTAAATCTCTTTTTAGCTGTGGCGGCCATCTTGAATTTCCGGCCGACCTGAACTTTTTCTAGGATCAACTAGACATCAAAAGCAACATTCCTGTGAAGTTTCATGAACATCTGTCAAGTAGTTTCAGAGGAGTAGTCGCTACAAGTTTTTACTATATAACGCTATGTAACCAAAGATGGCCACTGGCAGCCATGTTTAACGTCGAATCAAAATAATTTTCGACAAGGATCAACATCATGTCATGCTGATCATTTTAGAAAAA
The DNA here is from genome assembly GCA_037043455.1 of Cyrtodaria siliqua. Classification (NCBI taxonomy): domain Eukaryota; kingdom Metazoa; phylum Mollusca; class Bivalvia; order Adapedonta; family Hiatellidae; genus Cyrtodaria; species Cyrtodaria siliqua. The sequence continues at coordinate 57,663 of JAWPHD010003695.1, forward strand.
GTCCCATATCAATATCACTTATAGTTTTCAAGAAGTAGTCGCTACAAACTTATTTTTTAAAAATCTATTTTTAGCTGTAACGGCCATCTTGAATTTCTGGCAGATCTGAAATTTTGCTAGGATCAATTAGACATAAAGAGCAACATTCCTGTAAAGTTTCATGACAATCCGCCAAGTAGTTTCAGAGGAGTAGTCGCTACAAGTTTTTACTATATAATTCTATGTAAACAAAGATGGCCACTGGCAGCCATGTTTAACGTTGAATCAAAACGATTTTTGACAAGGATCAACATCATGTCATGCTGATCATTTTAGAAAAAGTCCCATATCAATATCACTTATAGTTTTAAAGAAGTAGTCGCTACAAACTTGTATTTTAAAACTCTATTTTTAGCTTTGGCGGCCATCTTGGATTTCACATGAATTTTTGCTAGGATCAACTAGACTTTATGGGCAACATTTCTGTAAAGTTTCATGAATATCCATCCAGTAGTTTCAGAGGAGTTGTCGCTACAAATAAAAGTTTACGGACAGACGGACGACGGACACCGCACCACGGCATAAGCTCTGCTGATCTCTGATCAGTCGAGCTAAAAATGGGGTAAAAGTACTAACTATGTATATGCAGATCAACAAATAAGTTAATGCAAATATAAATATGTTGACAATAGGAGTACCGCCTTGAAATGGTCAGCGGCAAAAAGGCAACTGGGATTAAAACAGGTTCAAGGGTGACCAAACCTCCCTCTTACCATTTTTGTACAGGGAAAGTGTAAATGAACACAAAACCCGCTGGGCTATATCCTCTAACAAACTAGGCAGCATTAGTAGGCAGTTTATATAACACAAAGATGAGCATATATAAATATAACAAGAGGTCAATGACCTTGAAGCTCTACTGATTGATTTTGATTTCAGGAAGTAGTCGCTACAGACTTGTTTTTTGAAAATCTATTTTTAACCGTGGCGGCCATCTTTAATTTCCGGCCGACCTGAAATTTTGCTAGGATCAATTAGACATTAAGAGCAACATTCCTGTGAAGTTTCATGAAAATCCGTCAAGTAGTTTCAGAGAAGTAGTCGCTACAAGTTTTCATTATATAACTCTATGTAAACAAAGATGGCCGCTGGCAGCCATGTTTAACGTCAAATCAAAACGATTTTCGACAAGGACCAACATCATGTCATACTGGTCATTTTAGAAAAAGTCCCATATCAATATCTCTTATTGTTTTGAAGAAGTAGTCGCTACAAACTTATTTATTTTAAATCTATTTTTAGCTGTGGTGGCCATCTTGAATTTCCGGCCGACCTGAAATTTTTCTAGGATCAACTAGTCATCAAGAGCAACATTCCTGTGAAGTTTCATGAACATCCGTCAAGTAGTTTCAGAGGAGTAGTCGCTACAAGTTTTTACTATATAACTCTATGTAACCAAAGATGGCCACTGGCAGCCATGTTTAACGTCGAATCAAAATAATTTTCCACAAGGATCTACATCATGTCATGCTGATCATTTTAGAAAAAGTCCCATATCAATATCACTTATAGTTTTCAAGAAGTAGTCGCTACAAACTTATTTTTTAAAAATCTATTTTTAGCTGTGACGGCCATCTTGAATTTCCGGCCGACCTGAAATTTTTCTAGGATCAATTAGACATCAAGAGCAACATTCCTGTAACGTTTCATGACAATCCGCAAAGTAGTTTCAGAGGAGTAGTCGCTACAAGTTTTTACTATAAAACTCTATGTAAACAAAGATGGCCGCTGGCAGCCATGTTTAACGTTGAATCAAAAAGATTTTTGACTAGGATCAACATCATGTCATGCTGATCATTTTAGAAAAAGTCCCATATCAATATCACTTATAGTTTTCAAGAAGTAGTCGCTACAAACTTGAATTTAAAAAATCTATTTTTAGCTTTGGCGGCCATCTTGGATTTCACATCAACATGAATTTTTGCTAGGATCAACTAGACTTCATGGGCAACATTTCTGTAAAGTTTTATGAATATCCATCCAGTAGTTTCAGAGGAGTAGTCGCTACAAATAAAAGTTAACGGACAGACGGACGGACAGACAGACGGACGGACGGACGACGGACGCCGCACCACGGCATAAGCTCTGCTGATCTCTGATCAGTAGAGCTAAAAAACAACAACTCCTAACAGCCGAATAGCAAGTACTCTGTACTGACCAGAGTAACAAGAGAATAAACCGTTAAGGGTACAAGACAAGACTGCAGATTAAACGTGACCATCCCTTTTAGGATTTAGATAGATGACATCATATCGTCCAAAATCTGTCTGGTCAGTAGGGTTCAAATCACTCGCAGTTGTTTGAGCCCTATTATTTCTCGATTCTTACTCGAGAGATGTAAATCGTATTTCTCCATTCTCACTCAAGAGATGTAAATCGAAAAAATAAGCGACAGTATCCGTCACGAAATGATATTGTGCAGGCGTTGTGTCTGTACAGCTGGGTGACACTTTGTTTACGACATACTTTTCCCTATTGTTCTTTCAAAATTACGTTCACCGTTTGCACGATTTTACAGGATGCACGGATATGCACGGATATTGTAACGCTTTATTTAAGATGCAAGACAAAACGGCTGAGGGTTGTAAATAAAGTTCATACGCACATTAATGCATGTAGAAGGTTTAGTTTGGTTATTTTTCATCTTTCTAAAGGGGCAGAATTATGTAAGTGTCATTCCGTGCCAGGTATCGAAGTTATTCTGTACCCGTCGCCAGCTTGGGTAACCGGTTTTGGCATGGAACTTTGCATAAATGGACCAATGTTGTCAGATTCCAGCTGGGGAAATAATCAACAATCGAGTTCACAAATAGTCGAAACAGTTGGTGAGATGGGCGTTATTACATGGGCTATTGAGCCTCCAGGTGTGGAGCTAAGCTCTGTCGGATGAAACCATCTCGGTAAAATCAGCTGGTGTACGTAGCTGGACATAGAGGTCAGTAGTTTGTATAGGCAACGACCCCCGTGAAACGTGTTTGGTCCACATCAAACCTCACTGGATCATATCATAACCCTATTGAAGGCTCATCGTCATATCATCAACCCTCATAGGAGGCATTTGATGATCATCAACGCTAACTGGAGTCGCCCATCGTATTCATCAACTCGTCATCGTGTTACTTAATATCAGAGTTAATTTCTCTGTTACTGGAACATCCTCAACATTTATATTTCGTGTCATCTATAGATAATAGATTAAGTCAGTACATTCGATAGTGCAAAAACGTCTTATACAAGATTCTTTTTTTTTTATCGTTCATCTGTGTATTCGCTTGTTTTTCTTTGATAATTGCATACATTTAACATGTTTTAAAAGTTCCATTAAACGTATGTAAATGCAGCCACTGACATTGATTCTTTCCGGAGTGAGTCCCAACCATGCACGGCCATCCTGTGACAGTATCAGATATATTAGCTGTGCTGAGTTTGAACTTCCTTAGGATAGATACATGTATATTATTGACAATGATGGCTTGTTAGTGTTCAATACATCATCCAGAAGCAGGGAGGTGTTCTAAAAAGCTTCAATGACATTTGCCTGAGTATTCGGTGAAATGATATAATAAACTGAGGGAAAAAGTTTAGCAAGTTTTTTAGATGAAATAATACTGTATACAAGATATACTGACATACTGAAGAAGTAAACTATTGTGTGTATGGCAGTAGTTTCTTGATTTTAAAACCAACAAGAGGTCAATGACCTTGAAGCTCTACTGATTGATTTTGATTTCAGGAAGTAGTCGCTACAGACTTGTTTTTTGAAAATCTATTTTTAACCGTGGCGGCCATCTTGAATTTCCGGCCGACCTGAAATTTTGCTAAGATCAATAAGACATTAAGAGCAACATTCCTGTGAAGTTTCATGAAAATCCGTCAGGTAGTTTCAAAGAAGTAGTCGCTACAAGTTTTCATTATATAACTCTATGTAAACAAAGCAGCCATGTTTAAGGTCAAATCAAAACGATTTTCGACAAGGACCAACATCATGTCATACTGATCATTTTAGAAAAAGTCCCATATCAATATCTCTTATTGTTTTGAAGAAGTAGTCGCTACAAACTTATTTATTTTAAATCTATTTTTAGCTGTGGCGGCCATCTTGAATTTCCGGCCGACCTGAAATTTTTCTAGGATCAACTAGACATCAAGAGCAACATTCCTGTGAAGTTTCATGAACATCCGTCAAGTAGTTTCAGAGGAGTAGTCGCTACAAGTTTTTACTATATAACTCTATGTAACCAAAGATGGCCACTGGCAGCCATGTTTAACGTCGAATCAAAATAATTTTCCACAAGGATCTACATCATGTCATGCTGATCATTTTAGAAAAAGTCCCATATCAATATCACTTATAGTTTTCAAGAAGTAGTCGCTACAAACTTATTTTTTAAAAATCTATTTTTAGCTGTGACGGCCATCTTGAATTTCCGGCCGACCTGAAATTTTGATAGGATCAATGAGACATCAAGAGCAACATTCCTGTAAAGTTTCATGACAATCCGCCAAGTAGTTTCAGAGGAGTAGTCGCTACAAGTTTTTACTATATAACTCTATGTAAACAAAGATGGCCGCTGGCAGCCATGTTTAACGTTGAATCAAAACGATTTTTGACTAGGATCAACATCATGTAATGCTGATCATTTTAGAAAAAGTCCCATATCAATATCACTTATAGTTTTCAAGAAGTAGTCGTTACAAACTTATTTTTTAAAAATCTATTTTTAGCTGTGACGGCCATCTTGAATTTCCGGCCGACCTGAAATTTTTCTAGGATCAATTAGACATCAAGAGCAACATTCCTGTAAAGTTTCATGACAATCCGCCAAGTAGTTTCAGAGAAGTAGTCGCTACAAGTTTTTACTATATAACTCTATGTAAACAAAGATGGCCGCTGGCAGCCATGTTTAACGTTGAATCAAAACGATTTTTGACTAGGATCAACATCATGTCATGCTGATCATTTTAGAAAAAGTCCCATATCAATATCACTTATAGTTTTCAAGAAAAAGTCGCTACAAACTTGTATTTTAAAACTCTATTTTTAGCTTTGGCGGCCATCTTGGATTTCACATCAACATGAATTTTTGCTAGGATCAACTAGACTTTATGGGCAACATTTCTGTAAAGTTTCATGAATATCCATCCAGTAGTTTCAGCTGTGAAGTCGCTACAAATAAAAGTTTACGGACAGACGGACAGACGGACGGACGGACGACGCACCACGGCATAAGCTCTGCTGATCTCTGATCAGTAGAGCTAAAAATGTATTATTTCCAGGGTGCAACAAAAACTTGCTAAACTTTTTTCCCTCACTATATATAATTTGTATATGCCTCTAGTGAAATATTTCAGTTTGGAAGAAATCTGATAAATAACAAGTAAATAACAATAACAAGTAAATAACAAGTAAATAACAAATAAATAACAAATAAATAACAAGTAAATAACAAGTCAAATTTAATATGCTTTGTAACGAAGCCTTTATTTATTGTAAATAAAATGTATCAAAACAATTCTAAAACAGTATTAACATATTGCACTGCGATTGTTGATGAGATATGGACCAGAGCTTTACTGGCTAAAGTTTGCAGTCCCTACCTCGTGCATGTTTAAAGAGACATGTACATCAACAAACATGGACTATCACAGATGAAACACTTGGTTTCTATTTTGCACTTTGAAATACACAAAGTGGATGATTTGCAAAATAAATAGAAGCCAAAATCGTGATTTGAAAAAAGAACCCTGATATATTGGTATTTTCCTTATATTTTGAGAAAGCAATATTTTAATTACAAATATGAGATTTGCAACTTTCAATAGGTTGAAAACTCAATAGGTATATTGTTATTTAAAATAAATCAAGAACAACTTAAGATTAATTTAGGGCTTTCTTCAGCAAACAAAATGTTGAGACATGCAACATATGTACTTTTTTTAACTGGGAAGCAGTTTCCACTTTTGAAATAATAAAGAATACACTTTTTTATAACATTCTATTAATATCAATAATTTGTCTGAAAACTTAACGTTTAAAGTGTGTGCCCTTTAATATATAATATAAATTCACGAGTTAGTTTTGTGATGAACCTTACATTAAATACCTTTAACATTTAAATAGTTTTAAATGTCAGACCGCTTCAGTTTCACACCTCTACTCCACCATATATGGACACAACAGACCATCATGACCCCCGAACAACAATTTCGGGGCAGTAAAGCTCCCTAGTTGATGTATGGAGCTGTATGAATAACTGCCGTGATAAAAAGCCAAATAAATATTATTTGCCTCCCGCACCCCAATTGCCCCCTGTCTCACCCCACATGCTAACAACACACACACAATCTCCCAAATCCTGTATCTGCCCTTGATAAATGTGTAAGAAGGTTTAGGATATGGATTTCTTTCTTCAAAATACAAAATATATCATCATTTTTTATTTTTCCTGTGTTGACATACAGACAACATGGATCTAGGTCAAGATATTTGCATAAAACGCCATATGAAAACATGCTACAGCTCGGAAAAATAATAATGACAAAATACACCAGCAAAAATCTAACATCCATACAGGTTAATCAACATACATACAAGAATCTCACCAGGGCCCTGTTTTATTAAACATCTTACGCTATTAAAGTCTCAAATTTTAAAATCGTTCACTTTTTTCACCTAAGCGTTCAATGTACACAATTATGTTTGCACGTAGTGCAGAAATATCACATGTATAAGAAAATGAAATGAAATCACGTTTATTTGAAAAGTGTAATTTATAATGAAGCATTTAAGAAATTGATTTTAATCAAAATAGTCGTAATTTGTTTCATAAAACGGGGCCCAGAATCGTAATAATGTTTTCTCACAGACAAGTTACGAACCCTTCTCATCCAATCACAAGGTAGTCAAAACAGGTAATATGTACCTCAGTGTATGTTTGTATGCTTTCAGATAACAGTAATTGTGACCATGTGACATGGATGCCTGGCTATAGCTGTCAGTCACATAAAATGTACTTACAAAAAATATAAAACTTTTTTAGCAGGAATGGATGGACAGACGGAAAGACTGGGTTAACACTATATGCCCGTTCTACTTTTATGGCGGGACATAAAACATTTTCTTAGAGCACAACTATTTTTTTTCTTTTTCTTTTTTCATAATAGGTTACATGATTTAACAATATAAAAGATAACTGCCCTCAAAAGAGGGTTTGATATATTTGCAAAAAAATTATTCATAAATCATTATACATACATAATTTTATGACGATTTTATACGTGGTCCATTTAAGATTCAGCTGTAACATGGAAATGAAATGATTATGTTGCTTTTTACAATTAATATTTCTTACCCAAGTTACTCTTGTATATGGCTACAGAAAAATATTGCTATGATTGTCTGTCGAGTTTATGGTCATACATGAAGACATTGTGTTGTTTGCACTAGTGTTGCAAAGTTTGCACTAGCGTTGCAAATAAATGATTAAACAATAAAGACTGCCAAGATAAATATATAATATATACACTGATAAATAGTTCAACTAGACACAATCTTAGTGAGTAAACATTAATACTACTCCAAGTTTGCTAAGCACCAACCAACCTTTTTTTTTAAACCTAGATGAAGCATATTTATGGTTTCTTTTGTATGGTTTTAAGTATAGATAGTTTGGGCATAGAATGATGAAATGCATAAATCGTAAAACAAAATTAACTGTTGAATTTTATGCTGTTGGTAAAACCAGCCACCGTAAAATGTTGAATTCAAATCTTGGTGCTTAGCAGACTTTGAGTAGAATAAGATAAATACATATATATCAACTAAACTACATATTTATGCACTAAAGATATAATCTATAATGACTCAAGTTGTGTGTTCACTCTCTAATGATGGCTATGTTATATTTATAAAAAGATAAAATGAATGAAGAACTATGAATATCAACTGGAAAGTAATATAAAACAGGACTATAACCAAGACAGTAGTACACAACTATCACCTAGTACTAGTAATGGAGCTTTACTTATTCTCACTGAAATAATTATTCTTCCTCAGTTATTGTCCCATAACAAACACATGTAACAGTCATAATAATTTAACAGTTTTTTGGGAATAAGTATTTGACATATATATACAGTTGTATACTTTTACACTATACAGTTGTATATTTTTACACTATGCAGTAGTATACTTTTACACTATACAGTTGTATACTTTTACACTATACAGTAGTATACTTTTACACTATACAGTTGTATACTTTTACACTATACAGTAGTATACTTTTACACTATACAGTAGTATACTTTACACTATACAGTTGTATACTTTTACACTATACAGTAGTATACTTTTACACTATACAGTTTTATACTTTTACACTATACAGTAGTATACTTTTACACTATACAGTAGTATACTTTTACACTATACAGTTGTATACTTTTACACTATACAGTAGTATACTTTTACACTATACAGTTGTATACTTTTACACTATACAGTTGTATACTTTTACACTATACAGTTGTATACTTTTACACTATACAGTAGTATACTTTTACACTATACAGTTGTATACTTTTACACTATACAGTTGTATACTTTTACACTATACAGTTGTATACTTTTACACTATACAGTTGTATACATTTACACTATACAGCTGTATACATTTACACTATACAGTTGTATACATGATTACACGATTATTTGAATAACTACATCTGAATATTTTTAATTTTTGATATTGTTTTGAGTGTCATTCTGCGATCACCGGAATAGAAGACAACGCTTGACGTTGATCACTGTTTCCCCGTCCTCCAGTACAGGAAGTGGACGCATCCCAGCTCATCTCCGTAGAACAGCGGCACACACTGGGAGGTGGAACCATCCAGTATCTTCATGCTCGTCACTGGCGACATGCAGAAAAACTGACCCAACTGAAAAGAAAGTGTCTTAAAGCCATTGAAACAAACCACACTTCTACAAAAGTGAATTATTTTGCTCTTCCTAACCCAGTTATTCAACAAGAGGTAATAAACGAAATCTCAAATAAAACATTCTGGGAACCGAGCATTCTGGGAATCGAGCATTCTGGGAACCGAGCATTCTGTTCTGGGAACCGAGCATTCTGGGAACCAAGCATAGATAGTGAAGACCAATAAGATGCATCTGCTGAAGGTTTGTGCAGAAAGTCTAATGGGTCAATACACAAGATATTGGATACTGAAAGACAAATTATACAAGAATAACATTCCTAATCAACTGTTCATTTTATGGTAAGTCAAAAAAATAGGGTCTTCTCTAATATTTACATGCTCACAAATACGTATGGCTGTGTTTCATAATTGGACAGAGATACCCATTGGACAGAGATACCCATGTCTGGGACTATATACCTGTGTCATGTTATCATCCCAGACAGAGATACCCATATCTGGGACTACATACCTGTCAAGTGACTACATACCTGTGTCATGTTATCATCCCAGACAGAGATACCCATATCTGGGACTACATACCTGTGTCATGTGACTACATACCTGTGTCATGTTATCATCCCAGACAGAGATACCCATATCTGGGACTACATACCTGTGTCATGTGACTACATACCTGTGTCATGTTATCATCCCAGACCTTGATGGTCTTATCCCTGGAAGCTGTGAACATGTACTGTTTGTTCTTCACCACAGACGTTACCTCTGATGCATGCACCTGTAACATAGGTCATTTATTCAATATCACCTAGAAATAATTATAATTAATAGAATGCTTTCATTAATGCACCTATATTCAACAAACAATAACTCAATAATGAATTGTGTACCTATATTTAACCTGATAATAACTGAAAAATGTAGATCATTTCATACACTCCAAATTTAACTCCCCCCACCCCACTGCCACACAGACCACAAATGTTCTAATTAGTGTTTTATCACCTTCTGTCAAGATCAATAAACAAGAGCTGTCGGAGAACAGCGCAGCTCGACTATTCGATTTTTCAGAGAATAATAAATTATATAGCTAGTATATACCATCAGAAAACAGGGCTAAAACAATGTGGGGTGGGGCTGGGGGCGCAACATAGCTATGTGTAAGAATTGACCAAAACTATACAGAAATATGTAAAAAAATAAAATAAAAAAAAATGCAAGTTTTGAGTGGGGATGGGGGGTGGGGGAGGAGGGAGAGGCGGGGGTGGGGTAGTGGGGGCAACATATATGTGTAAGAAGCCATGTAAGAATTAACCAAAACAACACAAAAATATGTAATTTTTTTTTAAAAAATACAGTTTTGAGTAGGGACTGGGGAGAGGCGGGGGGTGGGGAGGGCAACATATATGTGTAAGAAGCTATATAAGAATGGACCAAAACACCACAGAAATATGGTAAATGGGGGAGTGTGTGGGGGTGGGGGAGTGGGGTGGGGGGGGGGGCATGATAGCTATGTGTAAGAATTGACAAAAACAACACAGAAATATGTAAAAAAAAAAAATAAAAAAAAAATCTAGTTTCGAGTGTGTGGTGGGCGGGGTATGTGGCGGGGATGGGGAGGCAGTGGGGGAGGCGACAACATGTGTTAGAATTGACAAAAGCAACACAGAAATATTAAAAAAAAAAAATAGAGTTTCAAGTGGGGTTGTGGGAGGGGGTGGGGGGAGTGGAGAGGCAGGGAATGAGGTGGAGGGGGCAACATATATGTGTAAGAAGCTATGTGTAAGAATTGACCAAAACAACACAGAAATATGTAAAAAAAAATCAAAAGAAATCGAGTGGGGGGGGGGGGGGGGGGGGAGGGGGGGTGACGGGAAGAGGAGGCAGTGGGGGAGGGGGCAACATGTGTAAGAATTGACAAAAGCAACACAGAAATATTTTAAAAAAAAACAGAGTTTCAAGGGTGGGGGGAAGGGGTAGGGGGAGGCTGGGGTGTGGGGGGGGGGGGGCAACATATATGTGTAAGAATTGACCAAAACAACACAGAAATATGTAAAAAAAAATCAAAAGAAATCAAGTGGGTGGTGGGGGGGGGGGGGGGGTGGGGGGGGGGTGGGGGGTGGGGGGGGGGGGTGACGGGGAAGAGGAGGCAGTGGGGGGGGGGGGCAACATGTGTAAGAATTGACAAAAGCAACACAGAAATATTTTTAAAATAATAGAGTTTCAAGGGTGGTGGGGGGGGGGAGGGGTGGGGGGAGGCTGGGGTGTGGGGGGGGGGGGGCAACATATATGTGTAAGAATTGACTAAAACAACACAGAAATATGAAGAAAAAAAAAGAGTTTCCAGTGTGTGTGGGGGTGGGGGAGGGGGAGGGAGCAACATATATGTGTAAGAAACTATGTGTAAGAATTGACCAAAGCAACACAGAAATATGTAAAAAAAAATTAAAATTAAATAAAAATAATCTAGTTTCGAGTGTGTGGTGGGGGTGGCGGGGAAGGCAGGCAGGGGGCGGGGGGGGGGGTGGGGGAGTGTTGAGGGAAAAACATATACGTGTAAGAAGCTATGTGTAAGAATTTATCAAAACAACACAGAAATATGTAAAAAATAAATAAAAAATAAATAAAATTATTCTAGTTTCGAGTGTGTGGTGGGAGGGGGGGAGGGGGGGGGGATCGGGAGGCAGGGGGCGGGGAGGTGATAACATGTATAAGAATTGACAAAAGCAACACAGAAATATGTATAAAAAAATAATAGAGTTTCAAGTGTGTGGGGGTGAGAGGCTGTGGGGGGGTTGGGTTGGGGTGAGGGGCCAACATATGTGTAAGAGTTGAATAAAACATCAAAGAAATATGTAAAAACAAGAGGCCCAAGAGGGCCTGTGGACGCTCTACTGGCTAACATGGCTCTTATAACATCAATGAAGAGAGCGACTGCCATTTATGTTTTTTTCGGGCAAAAAACAGCTTTTTAACTAAATCAAAGGCCATAACTAAAGGATCTGGTAAAGTCTGGTAAAGATCAGATGAAAAATGAAGGCCCTTCCGTATTAACGAGGCAAAATATAGCATTTTGAACTGAATCAAGGGCCATAATTTCGCTGTTACTGGTCCGATATGAATGGTTTTCGAACCTGTCCGAGCTTTCATTGATATTAACAATCTGATAAAGTTTGGTAAAGATCAGATGAAGCCCTATCGTCTTAACGAGGCAAAATATAGCATTTTTAACTAAATGAAGGGCTATAACTCCGCTGTTACTGGTCCTATCTGGCTATTTTTCGAACTTGTTCGAGCTTTCGATGACATTAACAATCTGATAAAGTTTGGTAAAGATCGGATGAACAATGAAGCCCCTATCGTCTTAACGAGGCAAAATATAGCATTTTTAACTAAATCAAGGGCCATAACTCCACTGTTACTGGTCCGAAATGCTCCGATATGAATGCTTTTCGAACTTGTCCCAGCTTTCATTGATATTAACAATCTGATAAAGTTTGGTAAAGATCGGATGAACAACGAAGCCCCTATCGTCTTAACAAGGCAAAATATAGCATTTTTAACTAAATCAAGGGCCATAACTCTGCTGTTACTGGTCCGATATGGCTGGTTTTCGAACTTGTTCGAGCTTTCAACGACATTAACAATCTGATAAAGTTTGGTAAAGATCGGATTAACAATGAAGCCCCTATCGTCTTAACGAGGTTTTCGAACTTTTTTGAGCTTTCATTGATATTAACAATGTGGTAAAGTTTGGTAAAGATAGGATGAACAAGAGGCCCAAGAGGGCCTGTGGACGCTCTACTGGCTAACATGGCTCTTATAACATCAATGAAGCGAGTGACTGCCATTTACGTTTTTTTGAAAGTTTCAGGCAAAAAACAGCTTTTTGACTAAATCAAGGGCCATAACTAAAGAATCTGGTAAAGTTTGTAAAGATTAGATGAAAAATGAAGGCCATACCGTATTAACGAGGCAAAATATAGCATTTATTTCTGGTCCAACATAGAGATAAAAAAAAAAAAAAAAAAAAATCTGAAAAAAAAATGGAATACTTTAAAAAAAAAAAAAAAATATAAAAAAAAAATAATAATAATTAAAAAAAAAAAAAAAAAAAAAAAAAAAAATTAATAAAAAAAAAAAAAAAAAAAAAAAAAAAATAATAATAAAAAAAAATAATGATTAAAATAAAAATGAATAATAATATAAAAAAGACAGTTGTAAAATCTGGTAAAGTTTGGCAAAGATCAGATGCAAAATGAAGGCCTTATCGTAGGACGAGGCATATTATAGCATTTTTAACAAAATCAAGGGCCATAACTCCGCTGTTACTTGTCCGATCTGGTTGGTTTTCGAACTTGACCAAGCTTTCATAGACATTAACAATTTCATGAAGTTTGGTAAAGATCGGATGAAAAATGAAGGCGATATCGTCTTAACGAGGCAAAATATATCATTAATTTGAAGTAAATCAAGGGCCATAACTCCGATGTTACTGGTCCGATATGGCTGGTTTTCGAACTTGTCTGAGCTTTCATTGATATTTACAATCTGATAAAGTTTGGTAAAGATCGGATGAACAATGAAGCCCCTATAGTCTTAACGAGGCAAAATATAGCATTTTTAACAAAATCAAGGGCCATAACTCTGCTGTTACTATTTCGATATGGCTGGTTTTCGAACTTGTCCAAGCTTTCTTTGATATTAACAATCTGTTCAAGTTTGGTAAAGAGTGGATGAACAATGAAGCCCCTATTGTCTTAACGAGGCAAAATATAGCATTTTTAACTAAATCAAGGGCCATAACTTCCCCGTTACTGGTCCGATATGGCTGGTTTTCAAACTTGTTCGAGCTTTCAACGACATTAACAATCTGATAAAGATTGGTAAAGATCGGATGAACAATGAAGCCTCTATCGTCTTAACAATGCAAAATATAGCATTTTTAACTAAATCAAGGGCTACAACTCCGCTGATACTAGTCCGATATGGCTGGTTTTCGAACTTGTCCGAGCTTTCATTGATATTAACAACGTGGTAAAGTTTGGTAAAGATAGGATGAAAAACGAAGGCCCTATCGTCTTAACGAGGCAAAATATAGCAATATAGCATTTTTAACTAAATCAAGGACCATAACTCCGCTGTTACTGGTCCGATCTGGCTGGTTTTCGAACTTGTCCGAGCTTTCATTGATATTAACAATGTGGTAAAGTTTGGTAAAGATAGGAAGAACAATGAAGGCCCTATTGTCTTAACGAGGCAAAATTTAGCAATATAGCATTTTTAACTAAATCAAGGGCCATAACTCCGCTGTTACTTGTCCGATCTGGCTGGTTTTCGAACTCATCTGAGCTTTTATTGATATTAACAACCTGTTAAAGTTTGGTAAAGATCGGATGAAAAATGAAGGCCCTATCGTCTTAACGAGACAAAAGTTAACAACAGACGACGCACAACGGACGACGGACGGACGGACGGACAACTCGGCATCCCATAAGCTCTGCTGGCCTTTGGCCAGTAGAGCTAAAAATGAAGGCCCTATTGTCTTAACGAGGCAAAATATAGCATTATAGCATTTTTAACTAAAAACTCCACTGTTACTGGTCCGATCTGGCTGGTTTTCGAACTTGTCTGAGCTTTCATTGATATTAACAATGTGGTAAAGTTTGGTAAAGATAGGATGAAAAATGAAGGCCCTATTGTCTTAACGAGGCAAAATATAGCAATATAGCATTTTGAACTAAATCAAGGGCCATAACTCTGCTGTTACTGGTCTGATCTGGCTGGTTTTCGAACTTATCCGAGCTTTCATTGATATTAACAACCTGTTAAAGTTTGGTAAAGATCGGATGAAGAATGAAGGCCCTATCATCTTAACGAGACAAAAGTTAACGACGGACGGACGGACGGCGGACAACTCGGCATCCCATAAGCTCTGCTGGCCTTTGGCCAGTAGAGCTAAAAAAATTTAAAAAAAAAAAAAAAGTGTGTGGAGGGGGGTGGGAGTGTGTGTGTGTGTGTAGGAGGGAGCCCATGCCGAAATATGGGTGAAGTATGAATAAGATGCATAATGCTATAAGAAATCCCAAATTATAGATATATACATTCTTACAGGCAAACCTAGATCTGCCTTTATTGCACATTTTATGGGCCATCACAATTTGGGTTCCATGGGAGCCCAGAATTTGCAGAAGACAAAATTACTTACCCAACCCTTAACAACATACTATCAGGAAACTAGTTCCAAAACTTAGTTCAGCTAGGACAAGAAATGTAAGAGATATAGACCTGTAAACACAGCTTACACGCAAAATTTGATGTGAAACAGACACATTTTAAGGGCTATCAGAATTTAGGTTCCATGGGAGCCCAGGGGTTACAGGAAGCAAAATCACTTAAGCAGCCCTTAAGACAATGCTATAAAGAAACTAATGGCCAAATTTGGTTGTGCTAGGGTAAGAATTGTAAGAGATATAGACTTGTAAACACAGCTTACACGCAAAATTTGATGTGGAATGGGACACATTTTATGGGCTATCATAATTTGGGTTCCATGGGAGCCCATGGATACAGGAACCAAAATTGCTTATGCAGCCCTTAAGATGATGCTATAAGGAAGCCCATGGCCACATTTGGTTGTGCTAGGATAAGAAATGTAAGAGATATAGACTTGTAAACACAGCTTACATGCAAACCTTGATGTGGGACGCCGACGCCGGGGTGATTACATAAGCTCTCTTATTCTTCGAATAGTCGAGCTAAAAACGAAAATTACCATACCAGCAAGCCTCCTTAAACATTATGTTTCTTCTAACAATTTTGTGGAATTATGAACAGTGTCCGTTTTCAAAAGAAATTACATATTTACAATACTAAAAGTAACACATATTACGACCTATGGTCATATAAAATCCATCAAAAATCTATACATTAGGCCACAAAAAATTAATTACCTGGTTCTCAGGCCACTTTTTCTGAGAAGAGATGTGGGCGGGCGCATTTTTTTTTACAATTTAACAGTGGTCAACAGACACGCGGGCGATTTTTTTTTTTATCCAAACTTTTAATTCCAATACATGTATTGATGCAAAATATCTCGAAATACATGTGCAATAACCAGTTGGATCAGCTCATCTCTATTGTCGATCATTACCTTATCATTTCTTCCCGACTTATGTTTCTTTCAACCACAATAAATCCGTATATTTGTATTAGATCACGCATGAACTATTGCATGTTGTTGTGAGACTTTGTCGATTAGACGCTTGAATAAATCGCCTGTTCTGTAGCACCTACTAGTTCCAAGCGTCTCAAGCATCCGACTCCTAGATTGGTACCCGTACGACTGCAACACTCAGTTGAGCAGAGCGGCAGATAGTCGGCCGCGCACCAGTCTACCCACAAGGGGATTTCCCTGAGGTAGTTGCATGTAAAAACCGGAACAAACTTGGATGCAGAACTTTTTTTTCGAAATTTCGGTAGCGCATTTCTAATTTTTATTTTGTTACTTTTGAGATAAAATCAGCAATGCGGCACCAAAAAAAGACATGCGTGCGGGCCTGAGAACCAGCTAATTATTTTTTTATGGCCTTATCAGTCAATTTTACTTTTTCCTTACTTTGTTTGTATTTCGCCTAAAGACCTGTCCCCTAGAATCTCCAGTGACAAAGTCACCTTCGCTACCAGACACGTCGAGGATCCAGTTGGCCTGGACCTTATGGTCTGGAATGTTCTCCTTTCTCGTCACCATGGCATCGGTGATGACCCTCCGATATAATTCCACAATAGAGGGTTTCCAGGCTTTCCCAGTTTTCTGTAATGGTTAAATCATTTATTGATAGTTTAGAACAGTAAAACTAAATTAAATAAATAGAAAGCAACCTCTAAGACGAATGATTAAGTTGAAAAGAAAGACATGGTCTAAATATATTGTTCCGCCCAAATTAGATTACTACATCTGATCACTATATATATCACACACAAACCTACCTGAACTACTTTCTGTACATTATAACACACAAACCTACCTGGACTACTTTCTGTACATTATAACACACAAACCTACCGGGACTAATTTCTGTACATTATAACACACAAACATACCTGGACTACTTTCTGCACATTATAACACACAAACCCATCTGGATTACTTTTGTACATTATAACACACAAACCTACCTGGACATTATAAAACACAAACCTACCTGGACTACTTTTTGTACATCATAACACACAAACCTACTTGGACTACTTTCTGTACATTATAACACACAAACCTACCTGGACTACTTTCTGTACATTATAACACACAAACCTACCTGGACTACTTTCTGTACATCATAATACACAAACCTACTTGGACTACTTTCTGTACATTATAACACACAAACCTACCTGGACTACTTTCTGTACATTATAACACACAAACCTACCTGGACTACTTTCTGTATATTATAACACACAAACATACCTGGACTACCTTCTGTACATTATAACACACAAACCTACCTGGACTACTTTCTGTATATTATAACACACAAACCTACCTGGACAACTTTCTGTACATTATAAGTGATCATGTATCCATCTGTAGTTGTTGCCATCAGTCTGTCATTGCCGCACCAGTGTAGCTTCAATAACCAGTCTGTAAAACTGGAAAATACGCAACACACACCTTATGGCAATTCATATGATTTGAGACTATGATTAATGCACTGCGAAAAGTTTGATTTAAAACAAGAGACCACAGAATTCGAAGTGATCTACTGAACATACTGAAACTGTTAACCTCACTCAAACAGGTCATGTCCAAGAAGAAAAAAATGAGATCGCTTGGTGGACCATTCATGGGTTGATTGGTCCCATGCTAGTTTTATTGGAATAGCCCCTGATTTTAAAGTAACACATTTTGCTGATTGCTTATGGATGATCTCTCAAATATTGTGCTTTAAAAGATTAAAATTTGAAAACACATGGCAATCTTAAAGATTTAATCAAGCATTTAAATTATTGTCTTGATTTATTAATCCAGTATCATTTTGACTTTATACTGCTTGCATATAATGAAATAAAACTTTGGAAATTAATTTGTCTTCGTTATTCTACCTCAGGCCAACATATATTCTTGGTGCATTATTATCAACAATTAGTAATATGCAAAAAACAATTGTTAAATTACTATTCTTATAATTAATATTAATGATTGAACAAATGCAAGTTATGTAGAAAAATTTAAGAACACCGTGAGTTTAAAACAAGATTATCATAAGTCCCTTTAAACAAGATTATCTGATTAATAAATCCCTATCAGTTTTACTTTTTTTCAACAAGTTCAAACAGCACAAGCAGATAAATACACATATAATTATTAAGAGTGAAAGATATAAAGATTGCTAGGCATTGTAGAGTGGCCCCTTTAGCATTGAAGTCCCTATCCCACACCATTTCTACCTACTAATGACAATTAACGAAAAGGTATATATAACTTACATATTTGGAGAATCCGAACTCTTTAGAGACAATATAAATGGCTTTAACCAGCTAGGCCAAACCCCAAAACTGGAGCGTCGAATCAACTCATAATTCATGTTTCGCATATCCGGGTATTTTAAGAACCCGTGAATAAACATACTTTTAATTGGCATATATACATACGTATATGACCTGAACACCTGTACAGAGTTTTGATAAACGGTTTGCAGTGTAATTTTGCCCTTATTTGGCAGGTTAGTTTCTTTAAGTAATACATCTCATAGCATCTATGATTCCAAAAGTCTATCTTTACAGAGCCAGACAATACGAGGAGATGTTGATACAAGTATAAAACCATGTTTTGGTGCCATGCAACATTACTAACATCACACCAGGCACAATGTCAGTATTTGTTTGTATGTATGTTGTTTGTATGTTGTTTGTATGGTGTTTTACGTAATTTTCAACACATGTAAGGTTATATATGACGGTAATTTTTTTCTGTGGTGGAGGCAGAACACCCACTTTCCTGGGTAGAACCAGTACTGTACACCTCCCGCCATTTGTAATAATCGACACTTCCTCACAAGTCGAGCTCCCAGTGGGATTCAAACCCGCAGCTGTGAGAGAAGGTTTACCACGCGTCGTTAACCACTCGGACACGGAGATGCTCTAATCTTTTATTGCATCAGATTTTAAAAATGACAATTAAATGACATAACAGTCATATAACTATTTTATAATCTTACGTGTAGAGAGTCAGAAGTTCAGCCACCATCTTGTTCATGTCCCACACTCGTAGCCTGCCGCTCCACTCGGACGTGAAGATGAATGCATCTGCAGCATCACCAC
The DNA here is from genome assembly GCA_037043455.1 of Cyrtodaria siliqua. Lineage (NCBI taxonomy): Eukaryota > Metazoa > Mollusca > Bivalvia > Adapedonta > Hiatellidae > Cyrtodaria > Cyrtodaria siliqua. The sequence goes on from JAWPHD010003695.1 coordinate 76,968, forward strand.
TGGTTACCAAACTCAGCACTGGAGAGAGGGTAGTATATATCCTATATTTTGTGAGTCTGAAAAAGAAAATTGTGGTATGTAAACACTCCAGATGTTTTGTAAATGTTAAAAAATAAAAGTATTGAAATAGTCAGCCATGAAGTTCATTTACTGGAGTTTTTGTTATTGCCAATAACTTTTTTCCCTTCAGAAGTGTGTTCTGTGTTTCTATCATCTGACACCTACTTCTATTTTGTTGTGGTTTGAAAAAAATTGTTCCCCACATCATTGATGACGTAACTAGTCCTCGTAACCTCTGCAGCATACCTGTGTCGGTGAGTAGTGCACTCGCCTCTCACCAACCCTACCAGGGTTTGATTCCTGATCTTGGCGTTGTAAGTGAAAGGGTACGATGATCGCCGGCTCGAACACATGGCTTTCTTTCCCTGGGTTCTCCTGTTTCCTTCAACATCAAGACCATGCTGACGCTGTCATCCGCACCATCCAGAATGATTTGTATAAGCCGTTTAGCTTGTTTTGTGATCAATTTAATAACTGAGTGTGAAATAAGGAACCTCTTTATAATCCCATTCTACTGTGCATCCATGTACTAAGTAATTAATACCTGTTAATTTTGCCCTTGTTTCTGTTGACCTGCCAGATGATTATACTGCAGTCATTGGAGCCAGTGACGAGGTAATCAGGACCCAGCCAACTTCCACACGTCACTGCCATCTCGTGGGCCTGTCAATTATATGCTGTACAATGTACATGTATGAAAAGATCTGGCAAATGTTATACATTCAATGCAAAACAACAAAGAAGGTCAAAAACAACAGTTCTTCCCGGGATGGTGGGAAATAAATATCAAACTGCAAAATCAATGTTACAACTAAAGCAGTCCAAAACATCACACAGTTACAGACATTCTAAAGATAGATATACACATACAGGGGATGTCTAATGGGAATTTTTATTTCATCTCTTTCTGAGGTTGCTGTCCCAATATGAAATGCATGTGTAACAGAATGTTAACCCCATATATATTATTTTGAAAACTAAAACTATCACTGAAGGTGATAAATACCCCCGTTTTTTTGCAATAGCCAATGGGCAAAAACAAGAATAATAAATGTCTAAAATATCTGTTAAGTTTTTAATATGAAAGGAATTCCAAGTAAAACAAAGGTCTATAATTCTTTGAAAAAAAATGCAGAATCAAAAAACCATTAATGCAGAGAAACATCATTTCATCACGTGTGAACTGTATGTCAGGTGTAATAACAATCCATGAAGTGTTAAAGTGAAAGCCACATGAAGTTCATTATGGAGTTAAATATTCTAAGTCAAATAAAGGGCCATAATTCTGTAATAAATTAGGCATCAACAATGTGAGATGTAGAAGGACATAAGGTAATCAGGTTATGAGTATATGAAGTTTGGGAACAATCCATTCAAAAGAGTTCGAGATAAATGTGTCATGGGACGCGACGCAATGTTGGGGACAACGTGATTCCTATATACCCCCCACTTCTTTGTGAAAGCGGGGGTATAATAACCAAGATCACTTTGCTTTTAAACATATGTTTTATATATTATCATTTATAATAAACATTATTTTTTAATGATTTCTAAGATATTTGTTCCAGGAGATAACTTGAAGGTTCTGTATATGACTGTATAGTACTGTATCAGTTCATGTAATTACATCCCAGAGGGTTGATGACTGTATAGTACTGTATCAGTTCATGTAATTACATCCCAGAGGGTTGATGACTGTATAGTACTGTATCAGTTCATGTAATTACACCCCAGAGGGTTGATGACTGTATAGTACTGTATCAGTTCATGTAATTACACCCCCGAGGGTTGATGACTGTATAGTACTGTATCAGTTTATGTAATTACATCACAGAGGGTTGATGACTGTATAGTACTGTATCAATTCATGTTATTACATCACAGAGGGTTGATATCTTACATACATCCCAGAGGGTTGATATCTTACTTACATACATCCCAGAAGGTTGATATCTTACATACATCCCAGAGGGTTGATATCTTACCAGAGACATCCCAGAGGGTTGATATCTTCCCAGAGGGTCGATATCTTACATACATCCCAGAGGGTTGATATCTTACATACATCCCAGAGGGCTGATATCTTACTTACATACATCCCAGAGAGTTGATATCTGCCCAGAGGGTCGATATCTTACATATATCCCAAAGGGTTGATATCTTACATACATCCCAGAGGGTTGATATCTTGCTTACATCCCAGAGGGTTAATATCTTACATACATCCCAGAGGGTTGATATCTTACATACATCCCAGAGGGCTGATATCTTACTTACATACATCCCAGAGAGTTGATATCTGCCCAGAGGGTCGATATCTTACATATATCCCAAAGGGTTGATATCTTACATACATCCCAGAGGGTTGATATCTTGCTTACATCCCAGAGGGTTGATATCTTACATACATCCCAGAGGGTTGATATCTTGCTTACATCCCAGAGGGTTGATATCTTACATACATCCCAGAGGGTTGATATCTTACTTACCTTCAAGCTGAGAGCGCAAGTGTACTTTGTCTGGCTCTGACCATTCACTGTCTCAAACTCAGCAGCCCAAACTTTGATAAATCCATCCCTGCAGTCAAAAATATACTGTACTTGATAAAACTATCCATGCAGTCAAAAATATACTTTCTTGATAAAACTATCAATGCAGTCAAAAATATACTTGATTTGATAAAACCATCCCTGCTGTCAAAAATATACTGGATTTGATAAAACCATATCCTCAATCAAAAATATACTTTACTTAATAAAACCATCCCTGCTGTCAAAAATATACTTTATTTGATAAAAAGATACCCTCATTCAAAAATATACTTCACTTAATAAAACCATCCCTGCAGTCAAAAATCTACTTTGTGATAAACCATCCCTGCAGTCAAAAATATACTTTGTGATAAAACCATCGCTGCAGTCAAAAATATACTTTGTGATAAAAACCATCGCTGCAGTCAAAAATAAACTTTGTTAGTTGGACTTTGGCTCACATCGCCTGCCTGGAAATTATATTAACTGCAGCCGTTATGGCTAAGAATCTCTTCAGATCTATTTCAACATTTAATAAGGGTGGATGGCCTTAAACCTAACCTGAACAGACCTACAGAGGCAAATGGAAGAAGTTATGTCAATCCCCAGCCCTGAAAGTTTCTTGTCTACTTCTACTAACCTGCTTCCTGTTAAAACACCTGCTCCACCCACTCCACTGCTCACAAATGTGACTGGTACATCATGACAACCAATCGTTGAGCTGGATTCATGGTCACATGACCAAAGTTTGACACTGTTGTCCAATGAGCTTGTGCACAGTTGACCTTGGGAGCTGGAGGACACAGACAGGACCTTGTCCGAGTGACCTGTCAAACATGCCAGTTCATTGGCCTGAAAACAGAAGAAATCTGAGTAAAAAGCAGAAAATAATACATTTCCATTTAGAATTCCTGCATAAAACACATTTCACATAACAATTATATAGGTGTTTGTGTGTAACTGAGAATGTTTCCATCAAATCAATCTGAAACTGTTATCAAATGAACAATAAATAATTATTGTTCAAACTCGTTCAAATTTCATTTTTTATTTCTTCCTTTAGAATGGTTAGGATAGTGTGGTTGTTTGACCTTGAAGTAAATACTGATAAGAAAGTCAATACTGTGGAATCATTTTTTTTCGAGGGCATTAATTTTCGAGGTTCTTTCAAAAAGATTTCAAGAGGACTATAAATTCGTGCATTTCTGACTTTTGGAAAAAAATAAAAATCCATAAATATGTCCGATAGACTAGTGAAAAAACGTCCGGCAGACCTGTCCGGCGATTACGTCACACATTTCCTGTCGCATGTCGCATGTCAAATTGCCCAATTAACCATTGGTCATTAAACAATAAACACATCCAATAGGTGGAGATTTATATCTGACACCATTCTCAACCTTGCTAATTATTTCCTGTTTATTCGGTTATCAGTCATGCGTACGACTCACGTTCACTGGTTATTGATTTGTTACTCGTCTTTTATGTCTTCTATGATAACCGGCCATTCATTCAGTCATTGAAAAAATACAAAATTCGATAGCTAATTTTTTTCTTGTTTTCTTTTTATTTGTGTTATCCGTTTCAAGTATGTTCTTGTTGATAAAATATAACAAATAGTTTCTGTGTTCAATTCACTGAGAACCCACCCAGTCGTTGAACAAATAATACTAAGTACTCGGTAATTGATGGCAACAGTAACAAACGTTAATACCATCGTGAACGATTTTGCGAACGTGAACATCGGAATACTGGCTTTCAAAAGTTTAATACAAACATTCAAGTTTTTGTTCTTTATTATCAAAATAAATGTTCAATAAATACATAAACCTTCTTTTTTTTCTGACAACATACAACCTGGTTCAATAGTTATTGACTAAAAGATACCCCAAAACTGCTATGCAGTACTGTACATTATGTATTCCGAATCAAGGCTGTTTTCATATACATTATTCGTATTTCGGGGCATTAAACATTCGTGGGGATTTGATTTCGCGCTTAGGGTCAACCACAAAATCCACGAAATTTAATCCCCCATGAATATTAATGATTTGACAGTATGAGATAATAAAAACAATATTCTGGTATGATGTGAAGTGTTGCTGTAGAGGCAGAATCTTAACATTGTTAATAGAACAGAATAGAACAAAATGGCTGACCTGTAGTGGATACCATAGACGCGTCGTGCCGTCGTCGCTACACGTAGCCACCATCACATTTTCCAACTTGGGCTGTAGAATTTTCTTGTCATCACTGTCTTCAGATGCCCAGTCTTTCTCCACTTGGCCTAATATTACATGAAATATTACATTTCAATGTACACTTAATCATGTTAATAATACAGTTTATTTGAATTAAGAATAACTGATCAATCAGATTTATCGTCTGCTTACTGACAATAAACTGTTGATTTCATCCTAATTTGTAAAACACTCTATTTGAAATTTATAAAAGGAAAGTAAAAACAGTTCAATCATTGTTCAAGTAAGGAAAGTAAAAACAGTTCAATCATTGTTCAAGTAAGGAAAGTAAAAACAGTTCAATCATTGTTCAAGTAAGGAAAGTAAAAACAGTTCAATCATTGTTCAAGTAAGGAAAGTAAAAACAGTTCAATCATTGTTCAAGTAAGAAAAGTAAAAACAGTTCAATCATTGTTCAAGTAAGGAAAGTAAGAACAGCTCAATCATTGTTGGAAAGTAAAAACAGTTCAATCATTGTTCAAGTAAAGAAAGTAAAAACAGTTCAATCATTGTTCAAGTAAGGAAAGTAAAAACAGTTCAATCATTGTTGATGTAAGCATATTATGTTGAGGAAATAAAATAATGTGGACATTTCATACCTGCTGGGTCCTCTTGAGCGATCTTGACAGAGATGTCACAGCCATTAGCCCTCTGTGTATGTCCGTACAGTGTTGTGATCTCTACGCCCTTGTGTGACCACATCTTCACTGACCCGTCAGAGCAGGTGGACATTATACATCCATACTACAATAGTAAATATCTACATGCATGTATAGAGTAGAATATCTAATTAAGAGAACAAAAAATGGGGTAATTATGATCTCATTAACTTACTGATACAGGTCAGGATTAGAACAAACAGAGCTTATGTTTGTGTATACATGCATAAACAATAACCTACTGCACATCTTTTTAATTCTAATTCTCAACATTTCCTTTTCCCCCATTATTAACGCAGACCAGTTCATCCAAATTACTAAAGAGTTCATAATTTCTTATTCCCTTTAACAACATTACATAGAATATTTTTGACAAGAGATTATTTGACTTACACTGTATCCCACATGGTTGACAGCACCCATGTGCCCACTCATCTTAAACTTCTCTGTGCCATTTCTCGTGTCCCAAACCTTGAGGTTGAAGTCATTCGATGCCGTCACGAGGGCCTCTCCGATATTGGACCACTTACAGTCAGTGACCCAGTCTGCATGACAGTCGTAGATCGTCTTTATTGGCGAGGGACTGTCAGCATTGAGACCCACGTCTACAACATCCCAGATCTTCACAGTCTGCAAACAAACAAATATCACATGTCATTTTGTTTGTTTGTTTGTATCTTGTTTTATGTCATTTTCAACAAATGTAAGGTTACATATGACAATTTTTATTTATTTATTTTTTTGTGGTAGAGGCAGACCCACATTTCCTGGATAGAGCCAGTACTGTACACCTCCGGCCATCCGTAAGAATCGACACTTCACCACTTACAAGTCCAGATCCCAGTGGGATTTGATCCCGCAGTGGTGAGAGGCGAGAAGGTTTACAATGCAACGTCGTTAACCCCTTGGGTACGGTGTCACATTCATAGACATTTCTATAAATGTTATGGTTCATGGATGCCTAACAGGCAGAAATATACAGCAATGTGTGGTTAGTTAGTGATATTATTTGGAAAGACTTGTTTTGGCAAAGGATGAGGAGTTACCAAGGGCCATCCTTAAAAATATATTTGTTTGCTGTTTCCCGACCCAGGATTTTATAAGAGGGTATGTAGGTGGGTGATTTTATTTTTTTTGCCAAAGACATAAAAAAGCATCAGAAATTTAGAAACATATACTAAAAACAGTAAAAAAAAGAAAATTGTTAAAGAATTGCTATAAAAAGTTTTGGGTAGGGCCCTTTTTGGTGGGTAGGTAGGGAAACAGCAAACCAACAATTTTTTAAGACAATATCATGAATATAGCCCGAGGCTTCGATATCCGATTATGCTGCACATTTGTTGTAAATCCCGAGGGTCCAATCTCCAGTTAATGCAATAGGGGCATGAAGGCCCTCCCATGAAAGGCATATGTATGTATAAACACAATACTTCTCCCTTTATATTAACATACATATGTATGTATATAGACAACACAATACTTCTCCCTTTATATTAACATACATATGTATGTATATAGACAACACAATACTTCTCGCTTTATATTAACATACATATGTATGTATATAGACAACACAATACTTCTCGCTTTATATTAACATACATACGTATGTATATAGACAACACAATCCTTCTCGCTTTATATTAACATACATACGTATGTATATAGACAACACAATCCTTCTCGCTTTATATTAACATACATACGTATGTATATAGACAACACAATCCTTCTCGCTTTATATTAACTTACATAATAGACAACACAATACTTCTCGCTTTATATTAACATACATATGTATGTATACAGACAACACAATACTTCTCACTTTATATTAACATACATAATTTATGTATGTATATAGACAACACAATACTTCTCACTTTATATAAACATATCATTAACAAAAACAAAGCGACTTTAAAATCAAAAGTCAGTATTTTAATATCATTTTTAATTGAAAAAATTCAGTAGAGTATATAGAGTTAATTAGTAGTGTTTTCGAAATATGGAAATATTTCCCGAGGGAGAGAAATTCCTCCGATATAAGAACCAGTACTAAATATTTCCTGAGGGACTGAAAGCATGAGTACATATATCAGAGTAATTTCTCTCCTGAGGGAAATATTTCCTATTTCAAAAACACTGGTTATAAAGGCTTTTGTTAAAAAAAATTCTTCATTCTTTCTTCATTCTTTCTTCATTCTTTCTTCATTCTTTCTTCATTCTTTCTTCATTCTTTCACTCTTTCAAGTAGTGCACATTGATACATAATTCTGTTGCGCAACAACGCTCAGACACAAAGTCAAGTTAATATCTGACATTTGTAAACAGACAGCAGACGGTCAAGTTAAATTGGATAAATTACTATTTATTTTTGACCTATTATTAAAGAGTATTGTTATTATTATTTGTATTTATTTATTTACATTAGGTATACATTTTTTTAAATATTTTATTTATTTTTTGGAAATTAAAAATGATGTTGTTGTTGATCTAATTTTGGACTTCTGGATTTTGTTTTGACATTTATACAACAAAATCCGGTCAAAAAAAAAAGTAGTTCCTGACTTCAGAAATATCTCCCTTGGGTGGGTGCGAGATATTTCCCAGCTCTGAGCAGATACGGATTTTCTATTACCTAGATATTACTATAAATCATCACAAAATATGTAATGCGTACCAAGTTTTGAGGGACTGAAGGATGAAAAACAACTGCACGTGATAACACACATTGCACGTGTTGCGACGGGATAATTTACATACCATGTCTCTACTGCTAGTGGCAATCTTGGAGCCATCTCTGTTGAAGGAACAGCTTGTAACGGGGGCAGTGTGACCGTCCAGGACACAGATTCGTGGGGCGACCTTCATCTGGGGTCTGTCATAATATACAAAACTTGATGCTATTTAACTACATAAATTGTTTATAGTCATCATCCTTACAAGCCTGCTTTATGATTTATACCTTCAACTACCGTATTTCCCCTAGTCATCATCCTTACAAACCTGCTTTATGATATATACCTGCAACTACCGTATTTCCCCTAGTCATCATCCCAACAAACCTGCTTTATGATATATACCTGCAACTACCGTATTTCCCCTAGTCATCATCCTTACAAACCTGCTTTATGATATATACCTGCAACTACCGTATTTCCCCTAGTCATCATCCTGACAAACCTGCTTTATGATATATACCTGCAACTACCGTATTTCCCCTAGTCATCATCCTTACAAACCTGCTTTATGATATATACCTGCAACTACCGTATCTCCCCTAGTCATCATCCTTACAAACCTGCTTTATGATATATACCTGCAACTACCGTATTTCCCCTAGTCATCATCCTTACAAACCTGCTTTATGATATATACCTGCAACTACCGTATTTCCCCTAGTCATCATCCTTACAAACCTGCTTTATGATATATACCTGCAACTACCGTATTTCCCCTAGTCATCATCCTTACAAGCCTGCCTGATATATACCTGCAACTACCGTATTTCCCCTAGTCATCATCCTTACAAACCTGCTTTATGATATATACCTGCAACTACCGTATTTCCCCTAGTCATCATCCTTACAAACCTGCTTTATGATATATACCTGCAACTACCGTATTTCCCCTAGTCATCATCCTTACAAACCTGCTTTATGATATATACCTGCAACTACCGTATTTCCCCTAGTCATCATCCTTACAAACCTGCTTCATGATATATACCTGCAACTACCGTATTTCCCCTAGTCATCATCCTTACAAACCTGCTTTATGATATATACATGCAACTACCGTATTTCCCCTAGTCATCATCCTTACAAACCTGCTTTATGATATATACCTGCAACTACCGTATTTCCCCTAGTCATCATCCTTACAAGCCTGACTTATGATATATACCTGCAACTACCGTATTTCCCCTAGTCATCATCCTTACAAACCTGCTTTATGATATATACCTGCAACTACCGTATTTCCCCTAGTCATCATCCTTACAAACCTGCTTTATGATATATACCTGCAACTACCGTATTTCCCCTAGTCATCATCCTTACAAACCTGCTTTATGATATATACCTGCAACTACCGTATTTCCCCTAGTCATCATCCTTACAAACCTGCTTTATGATATATACATGCAACTACCGTATTTCCCCTAGTCATCATCCTTACAAACCTGCTTTATGATATATACCTGCAACTACCGTATTTCCCCTAGTCATCATCCTTACAAACCTGCTTTATGATATATACCTGCAACTACCGTATTTCTCCTAGTCATCATCCTTACAAACCTGCTTTATGATATATACCTGCAACTACCGTATTTCCCCTAGTCATCATCCTTACAAGCCTGCCTTATGATATATACCTGCAACTACCGTATTTCCCCTCGTCATCATCCTTACAAACCTGCTTTATGATATATACCTGCAACTACCGTATTTCCCTAGTCATCATCCTTACAAACCTGCTTTATGATATATACCTGCAACTACCGTATTTCCCCTAGTCATCATCCTTACAAACCTGCTTTATGATATATACCTGCAACTACCGTATTTCCCCTCGTCATCATCCTTACAAGCCTGCCTTATGATATATACCTGCAACTACCGTATTTCCCCTAGTCATCATCCTTACAAACCTGCTTTATGATATATACCTGCAACTACCGTATTTCCCCTAGTCATCATCCTTACAAACCTGCTTTATGATATATACCTGCAACTACCGTATTTCCCCTAGTCATCATCCTTACAAACCTGCTTTATGATATATACCTGCAACTACCGTATTTCCCCTAGTCATCATCCTTACAAACCTGCTTTATGATATATACCTGCAACTACCGTATTTCCCCTAGTCATCATCCTTACAAACCTGCTTTATGATATATACCTGCAACTACCGTATTTCCCCTAGTCATCATCCTTACAAACCTGCTTTATGATATATACCTGCAACTACCGTATTTCCCCTCGTCATCATCCTTACAAGCCTGCCTTATGATATATACCTGCAACTACCGTATTTCCCCTAGTCATCATCCTTACAAACCTGCTTTATGATATATACATGCAACTACCGTATTTCCCCTAGTCATCATCCTTACAAACCTGCTTTATGATATATACCTGCAACTACCGTATTTCCCCTAGTCATCATCCTTACAAACCTGCTTTATGATATATACCTGCAACTACCGTATTTCCCCTAGTCATCATCCTTACAAACCTGCTTTATGATATATACCTGCAACTACCGTATTTCCCCTAGTCATCATCCTTACAAACCTGCTTTATGATATATACCTGCAACTACCGTATTTCCCCTAGTCATCATCCTTACAAACCTGCTTTATGATATATACCTGCAACTACCGTATTTCCCCTAGTCATCATCCTTACAAACCTGCTTTATGATATATACCTGCAACTACCGTATTTCCCCTAGTCATCATCCTTACAAACCTGCTTTATGATATATACCTGCAACTACCGTATTTTCCCTAGTCATCATCCTTACAAACCTGCTTTATGATATATACCTGCAACTACCGTATTTCCCCTAGTCATCATCCTTACAAACCTGCTTTATGATATATACCTGCAACTACCGTATTTCCCCTAGTCATCATCCTTACAAACCTGCTTTATGATATATACCTGCAACTACCGTATTTCCCCTAGTCATCATCCTTACAAACCTGCTTCATGATATATACCTGCAACTACCGTATTTCCCCTAGTCATCATCCTTACAAACCTGCTTTATGATATATACCTGCAACTACCGTATTTCCCCTAGTCATCATCCTTACAAACCTGCTTTATGATATATACCTGCAACTACCGTATTTCTCCTAGTCATCATCCTTACAAACCTGCTTTATGATATATACCTGCAACTACCGTATTTCCCCTAGTCATCATCCTTACAAACCTGCTTTATGATATATACCTGCAACTACCGTATTTCCCCTAGTCATCATCCTTACAAACCTGCTTTATGATATATACCTGAAACTACCGTATTTCCCCTAGTCATCATCCTTACAAACCTGCTTTATGATATATACCTGCAACTACCGTATTTCCCCTAGTCATCATCCTTACAAACCTGCTTTATGATATATACCTTCAACTACCGTATTTCCCCTAGTCATCATCCTTACCAACCTGCTTCATGATATATACCTGCAACTACCGTATTTCCCCTAGTCATCATCCTTATAAACCTGCTTTATGATATATACCTGCAACTACCGTATTTCCCCTAGTCATCATCCTTACAAACCTGCTTTATGATATATACCTGCAACTACCGTATTTCCCCTAGTCATCATCCTTACAAACCTGCTTCATGATATATACCTGCAACTACCGTATTTCCCCTAGTCATCATCCTTACAAACCTGCTTTATGATATATACCTGCAACTACCGTATTTCCCCTAGTCATCATCCTTACAAACCTGCTTTATGATATATACCTGCAACTACCGTATTTCCCCTAGTCATCATCCTTACAAACCTGCTTTATGATATATACCTGCAACTACCGTATTTCCCCTAGTCATCATCCTTACAAACCTGCTTTATGATATATACCTGCAATTACCGTATTTCCCCTAGTCATCATCCTTACAAACCTGCTTTATGATATATACCTGCAACTACCGTATTTCCCCTAGTCATCATCCTTACAAACCTGCTTTATGATATATACCTGCAACTACCGTATTTCCCCTAGTCATCATCCTTACAAACCTGCTTTATGATATATACATGCAACTACCGTATTTCCCCTAGTCATCATCCTTACAAACCTGCTTTATGATATATACCTTCAACTACCGTATTTCCCCTAGTCATCATCCTTACAAACCTGCTTTATGATATATACCTTCAACTACCGTATTTCCCCTAGTCATCATCCTTTATACCAACCTGCTTCATGATATATACCTGCAACTACCGTATTTCCCCTAGTCATCATCCTTACAAACCTGCTTTATGATATATACCTGCAACTACCGTATTTCCCCTAGTCATCATCCTTACAAACCTGCTTTATGATATATACCTGCAACTACCGTATTTCTCCTAGTCATCATCCTTACAAACCTGCTTTATGATATATACCTGCAACTACCGTATTTCCCCTAGTCATCATCCTTACAAACCTGCTTCATGATATATACCTGCAACTACCGTATTTCCCCTAGTCATCATCCTTAAAAACTGCTTTATGATATATACCTGCAACTACCGTATTTCCCCTAGTCATCATCCTTACAAACCTGCTTCATGATATATACCTGCAACTACCGTATTTCCCCTAGTCATCATCCTTACAAGCCTGCTTCATGATATATACCTGCAACTACCGTATTTCCCCTAGTCATCATCCTTACAAGCCTGCTTCATGATATATACCTGCAACTACCGTATTTCCCCTAGTCATCATCCTTACAAGCCTGCTTTATGATATATACCTGCAACTACCGTATTTCCCCTAGTCATCATCCTTACAAACCTGCTTCATGATATATACCTGCAACTACCGTATTTCCCCTAGTCATCATCCTTACAAACCTGCTTCATGATATATACCTGCAACTACCGTATTTCCCCTAGTCATCATCCTTACAAACCTGCTTCATGATATATACCTGCAACTACCGTATTTCCCCTAGTCATCATCCTTACAAACCTGCTTTATGATATATACCTGCAACTACCGTATTTCCCCTAGTCATCATCCTTACAAACCTGCTTTATGATATATACCTGCAACTACCGTATTTCCCCTAGTCATCATCCTTACAAACCTGCTTTATGATATATACCTGCAACTACCGTATTTCCCCTAGTCATCATCCTTACAAACCTGCTTTATGATATATACCTGCAACTACCGTATTTCCCCTAGTCATCATCCTTACAAACCTGCTTCATGATATATACCTGCAACTACCGTATTTACCCTAGTCATCATCCTTACAAACCTGCTTTATGATATATACCTGCAACTACCGTATTTCCCCTCGTCATCATCCTTACAAACCTGCTTTATGATATATACCTGCAACTACCGTATTTCCCCTAGTCATCATCCTTACAAACCTGCTTCATGATATATACCTGCAACTACCGTATTTCCCCTAGTCATCATCCTTACAAACCTGCTTTATGATATATACCTTCAACTACCGTATTTCCCCTAGTCATCATCCTTACAAACCTGCTTTATGATATATACCTTCAACTACCGTATTTCCCCTAGTCATCATCCTTACAAACCTGCTTTATGATATATACCTTCAACTACCGTATTTCCCCTAGTCATCATCCTTACAAACCTGCTTTATGATATATACCTTCAACTACCGTATTTCCCCTAGTCATCATCCTTACAAACCTGCTTTATGATATATACCTGCAACTACCGTATTTCCCCTAGTCATCATCCTTACAAACCTGCTTTATGATATATACCTGCAACTACCGTATTTCCCTAGTCATCATCCTTACAAACCTGCTTTATGATATATACCTGCAACTACCGTATTTCCCCTAGTCATCATCCTTACAAACCTGCTTTATGATATATACCTGCAACTACCGTATTTCCCCTAGTCATCATCCTTACAAACCTGCTTTATGATATATACCTTCAACTACCGTATTTCCCCTAGTCATCATCCTTACAAACCTGCCTTATGATATATACCTGCAACTACCGTATTTCCCCTAGTCATCATCCTTACAAACCTGCCTTATGATATATACCTGCAACTACCGTATTTCCCCTAGTCATCATCCTTACAAACCTGCTTTATGATATATACCTGCAACTACCGTATTTCCCCTAGTCATCATCCTTACAAACCTGCCTTATGATATATACCTGCAACTACCGTATTTCCCCTAGTCATCATCCTTACAAACCTGCTTTATGATATATACCTTCAACTACCGTATTTCCCCTAGTCATCATCCTTACAAACCTGCTTTATGATATATACCTGCAATTACCGTATTTCCCCAGTCATCATCCTTACAAACCTGCTTTATGATATATACCTGCAACTACCGTATTTCCCCTAGTCATCATCCTACAAACCTGCTTTATGATATATACCTTCAACTACCGTATTTCCCCTAGTCATCATCCTTACAAACCTGCCTTATGATATATACCTGCAACTACCGTATTTCCCTAGTCATCATCCTTACAAACCTGCCTTATGATATATACCTGCAACTACCGTATTTCCCCTAGTCATCATCCTTACAAACCTGCTTTATGATATATACCTGCAACTACCGTATTTCCCCTAGTCATCATCCTTACAAACCTGCCTTAAGATATATACCTGCAACTACCGTATTTCCCCTAGTCATCATCCTTACAAACCTGCTTTATGATATATACCTTCAACTACCGTATTTCCCCTAGTCATCATCCTTACAAACCTGCTTTATGATATATACCTGCAATTACCGTATTTCCCCAGTCATCATCCTTACAAACCTGCTTTATGATATATACCTGCAACTACCGTATTTCCCCTAGTCATCATCCTTACAAACCTGCTTTATGATATATACCTGCAACTACCGTATTTCCCCTAGTCATCATCCTTACAAACCTGCTTTATGATATATACCTGCAACTACCGTATTTCCCCTAGTCATCATCCTTACAAGCCTGCCTGATATATACCTGCAACTACCGTATTTCTCCTAGTCATCATCCTTACAAACCTGCTTTATGATATATACCTGCAACTACCGTATTTCCCCTAGTCATCATCCTTACAAACCTGCTTCATGATATATACCTGCAACTACCGTATTTCCCCTAGTCATCATCCTTACAAACCTGCTTTATGATATATACCTGCAATTACCGTATTTCCCCTAGTCATCATCCTTACAAACCTGCTTTATGATATATACCTTCAACTACTGTATTTCCCCTAACAGTAGCACCCGGGCGCTATGAAAAATGCCATGGGGGCGCTCTTATTAAAAATGATCTTTGAATACATCAGACCGAAAATGTATTCCATTTTTAATAAAGATCTTTCATTTTTCAAAGATCTTCTTTTTTTTTAGTTCATTTTGTTTAAAAGTATATAATCACTTACAAATTTAATTGAATTGGAGTTTTAAGGCGCACAAACACATGAAAGGTTATATGGCGCCTAACAGGAATGGACATGCCAGGCTCATCCTCCATGTACATCGAGATAAAATATGGAGAACAGGCCCAGAACCTTCTCACCCTGACTGCAGAGTTACTGCAAATTCTACTGTAGACACTCCATTTATGCTGGAGCCACGTTATAGTTTTTCTACCACTGCTCTAGTGATATGAGGGAGATGTCACCTGAAACAATGCAGGGGTCATGAAGAAGACCTTTAATGAGCATGAACAAAAAATGATGTCTGTAAAATGATGATAAAATGAACATAAATTTGGGGGTTCTACCCCTCTGCCTTCCCCTCCAATGGGATCTGCAGTGGCCCTATTCTTTGCCCCGTAACCAAAAGGGGCCCCCGGAACCACATGGGGCTGTTTATAAATACTACAAAATGACAGCAATTATATATACCTGCAAATTTACAGAAGAATAGAAGTTAAAGGGGCACATCATAATCTTGAAGTTTTTATTAAGCAGTCAATTTTAATTAATGGATCTTGATTACAATAAATCAAGGATTAACTAGAACTATCACTGAAGGTGATGAATACCCCCGCTTTTTTATATAACCGATGAAAAGGAACATTCTAAGTCAAACAAATGGCCATATGTGTGATGTAGAGGGACATAAGGTCATCCGTTGTCATGTGTATATGAAGTTACAACCCATTCAAAACTGTTTGTTTGAGAAAAATGTGTTCTGGGATATTATACAATATTAGAGTGAAAGAAAGTCAAACAAAGAGCCATAACTCCATCATATATTAGGCAATCAACATGTGATGTAGAGGTACATAAGGTCATTCATTAGTTGTTATATGCATATGAAGTTTAGAAACAATCTATTGGAAACTGTTTGAGAAATGCAAGAACAAAATAAGAAATGTTGTTACAGGAGGGGACGTGACGGACAGTGTGATTACTATATAGCATAATATAGGGTATAAAAACAGCAAGTTTGTACACTATGTGCAATAAGCATCGTATGGACTTACCTTCCCCCAAATTTCAGAGGGTTTTCATACAGCCTGCACGTGCAATCTTCTGAAGTTGTGGCAAAATAATCCCTGCACGTGTCCACAGACATGACTGACTTAGTGTGCTCTGAGATTACACACTGAACCTTCAAATTGTCTTTAAGTATCTGCATTAATGAAGTGGAATATATTAAAAGGTTGAATATTTTGACTGTATTTTGAAGATGTGAATAGTTGGCTCCCTGGAAAAACCTCATCGCTGTTGCCAGCAGAGGGCGGGCTGCTTGCACCCTCGTTTTGAAGGCATGCAGCAGTTTCAGAGTACCCTTGGTTAATATATTTTTCACCAATAAATTCTGGAAGAGAATACAACACTTCTGCAATAAATATTTCTGAATTTGGCCGTAAGCTCTGCCCAAATTCATTTGCATATAAAATTATTTATAGATATATCCAGTATTTAAATTAATACCTTGATTTCAATATCAGCTTACATTATTTGGAGCTACTGAGCTACATGGAAAGGTTAAGTTGCGTGACATGGTCCAATTCAATTCCATTACTTTCGAAAATGTTAGACAAAAGAAACAAAGAAGACAGGGGATTTTTTCTGTATTTGTTTATAAAAACATACAGGTGCTTAAACAACACTGTTTAATTATTTATATGCCATCATCAATTCACATGTTATTATACGCGATAACTGAATAAAACAGTCATAGTGTTAACATTATTTGAACTGCATGTCAACTCAAACTAAACCGAGGTGATAATAGGGGGCGGAGATAACAGGATGAATCACTAGGTAATAGACCGAACCTACTAATTAGAGATCACTTATTGCCACCGAGTGAGAATAAACAACAGACTTGTCAAATAACAAAGGATTAACCTACATTAACCTCTAGGGATGTCAGTTTTTTGCTAACAGTTTTTTGCTAACACTTATACAGTTATAAGAATTCAGGACCGATTTATTTCACGACCTTGAAAATGTGAATTGGTCCAGCTTCCACATTTCGGTCTGGAACCAGCGAAACTGAAGCCCTGATCATAAGTATTTGATTGACATGTCTCAACTAGACTGAACGACTTTAAAAATGCATATACTAGTATACATTATTTTCAGCATTTTTTAGAATTGGATTTTCATATACCAAATGTATTTGGTTGTTCAGTATATGTATTATACAAGGAGGATGACTGAATGTAAGGAGGAACTTGTACCTTGACCGAGTTGTCGTCTGATCCGGATATGAGGTACGATGTTGACATGTACTTGAGACACCTCACCGATGCTGTGTGAACTGCACTCCCATATAACTCACTCCCTGTCAGGATATCATAAATCCGGATGTATCCAGAATGGTATCCCACGGCAACAGTCTCCCTGCTGGGCGATACAGCAACAGACATGGCTGGTCCTAGATCCTCGTGACCAAATGTTGTAATGGGCTTACCAAGGTGACCTGACCATACCTGTTAGGGGAAGAAAGATCAATAAAAGGTGTTCAGTGTCAGACCAGATGAAGAACATATTTTAGAGGCATTTTATCTATTGTGTTCTCATGAGCTCAATTTGCAGATAAACTTGAAAATATGAAATATATCCTATTCATATCAATTCCAGTGGCGTAGCTGCATATAGGCACCGTAGGTCTACAACATTCCCCCATACGAACATTCTAAAATATTCTTTAAAATGCATTTAAAAAGATGGGGGAGTGGATAAGGAGGTTTTGTTGTAAAATATTCTGAAATGCTGAATTTTTGTAATAATGTTTCCACAATAATAACGTGAAATCTGTCCAAAACAATATGATATAAGAGATCTATTTATTCCCAAAAAGTTAGAATGAATTACCTACCTTGATTTTGTGGTCATCGCTGACAGTAATGAGCTCCTTGCCAGTGGGCGAGAAGATCAACTTGTTGATGGGCAGGGCATGCCCCTGAATGTTGCCTACCTGTAACAAAATGTCAACTGTCTGAATTGAATTAATGAAACTTCATAAGAATCTGTGTAAGTAATGTCAAGTGTTAGATATACAGTATAGAATTGAAGGAGTAGTCCAGAAATTAAATAACTTACAGTCAGATGAATGAATGCACAGAAAGGCATATTGCATTATTAGAATAACATATCTTTTTAAGATTCAGAATGACGGCATGCAAAGATGAACCTTTCTGGAATTTGATTTTCAAGGATTTTTAAGGAGTCAAAAATTATTTTTGTTAGGTTTCTTACCTGTGAACCAGTGTACGCAGCCCACAGTTTGACGTCGCCATCCAGCGCCGCAGAGGCAATATGACGTCCAGATGGGGAGTATGCTACATCTCTCACTGATGACTTGTGGCCACGTAGAACCTGTAAGTACCAATATTATAATGTATTAATACGTCTACAAACAACCTCGAAGATCATTCAATTTGGTAATTTGTTAAGATTACTGAAATTTTTCTACACATAATAAAAAATGTGTACAAAACACAAAACCGTAAAACCAGTGTTTTATAGAATCAATGTAAAAACTATGTTATGACATGAAACAATATATTAAATTTTAGAATTAATCTTTTCAATAATATCTTTTTCCAATGAAAAAGTATCAAACTCAAGATTTAGAAAATAAGGTTTGTTTTATACTTACGGCCTTTTTAGTTTTATGGAAGACATCCCATATCTTGATAGTGCTGTCCCATTGGCCTGACACGATCAGCTGACCCTCTGGGTGAAATGCCACACAGTTTACAGGACTAAAAAAAGTACACATTTTACAAATGTTAATGTCACGATACTTTTACATACATTTTACTTTTTTATTTTTACATCTTTAGTTTGCTTACTTACAGCTTGTGCACCAAAATCAGAATTCAGAAAAAAGTTAACAGGCAGATGGAAGGACAAGCCATGACATAATACGTCCCTCTGGGCATATAAACACAAACTATTCAAGATCGTGGACAAGGATGTTGCTACATATTTATGCACAATACACAGTTCTGTGAGAAAATGTTTGCAGAAACAAAACATTTTTAGATTTTTGTTTACTCATTAATGCACATGATTTTATTGTGTGAATTAACGTTCATAATGAACCAATAGCTATGATTTGAATTTCATTTTTCATTTCTCCAATCCACCTAGCGAACCATACAATTGTTTCAGTACATACTTTTTCATAGTGGAAGTATTACGTCCCAAATATACAAATTATGCTTAATTGTGACTACCCACCTGCCAACCTTGAATTCACAGACTTCATCCCCCTTGTTTACACTCCAAATCTTTATCATGCAATCCCATGATGCCGTGGCCAGCAATTTGCCAGACAGGTCAGATGCACACGAGTTGACGCGACGCTGGTGACGCTTCAATGTGAACAGTCTATAAAATACATGAAAAAGATTTTGTTTTAAAGTTTGAAAAAGGTGATCTAACATAGATTATTAAAATACTCAATGCTGATTGGTTATTGAAGAGTTTTTAAAATTTCTATCAAGACCTCTGACGTCATTTTAAATGATTTTAAACGTCAGAAAACATCCAAAACAATGATTACGTTGGTTTAAATCAAGGTTACATTCAAACAACAAATCGATATTGATAAAAACAGGATAAACCTTTCTATTTCCTTTGTTTGGTGCTGAGAGATGGACAAACAATGTAAGTTGTGAGAATTTGTTTGTATTATATTCAAACTCTCAAAAATGTGTGTCAGATGAGAAATAAAATATTTCCAGGGAATTTATATTGTGCGAGATCAAAACTTGGCATTTAGGACTTGAAACACATTGAAACTGATGGCCTATGGCCCTTGGCATCGATGATCTTCAAGTCACGCCCACCATATATTGACAATATAAACCCACTGGAAATGCTTTATTTCTTAAAAGATATCTGACACCTTACAGCTGAAACTTGATATCTAATCATTGCATTACTCTGAGATTGGCGATATATTTACACAAACTGAAATAGGAATGTTTTTATATGCTAAAAGTTGAGAGTAATTAATGATCAATGTCTAGACTGGTTTCTGCATTATTACCTGTGTCCATCCTGCACATCCCATATACTGACAGTGTTGTCCATCGACGCACTACACAACTTGTCTTTGCCCGCAAAACATACATCGGTTATTGCGTCAGCATGGCCACGGAAACTCTTCATTTCCTAGAGGTAAGGGTTGACAAAAGGAAACTTCATTGACATAATTGGCATAAAATGGAAATGAAAAATTAACTGACATAATTTGTATAAATGGAAACTTGGTATGACAAATGGAAACTTCATTGACAAAATGTGTTAGTCTAATGCGCTGAATATTCTACTCACAATGACTATTTCTTACAAACAATTAGGACTGAGAAACCAGGTGACACCCACAAAACTAATTATGAGTCTAGTCCAGCAACCTTTTATCCTCAATCACTTTGACATCTAATATGTTTAGTAGACTAGGTCCTTGAGTCTGACTACATACAACTACTGACTTATGGTATGTGTCACAAAACAAATTTAAAAAATAACCTATACATTTTTATTTTAAACATTATTAAACAAATTATTTTTTTATAAAATCCGACATCTATTCTGACTTAAACCAGACTAATAAAGACAACTGGATCCAGACTACCTACCTTGCCAGTTTTGAAGTCGTATAGATATACTACACCATCTAATCCTCCACACGCAAAATACTGGTTGTCAGGGGATACAGACACGCTTGTCATTGGCTGAAACATGTCAGGTGATATAATTATACATATTGTCCCGGGCAATAATTATACATACTGTCCCGGGCAGGACTTACCTCAAGGAATACTATTAAGATATGCACAAAATAAATACTGCAATAATAATTAATTTATACACAGATCTGTTATATAATTTATACACAAATACGAGACATGTCCAGTATGGGTTAACAGTCCAAATTCTGCCGCTGATACCACTACTGTTTTTGTTAAAAAATGCCAGTCTTACTTAAAGGACAAATTATTGGGGTGTGGGAGTATAATAAAGCTATGATATAAATATCACAAGAGGCCTAAGAGGGCCTGTATCGCTCTACTGGCTATATGGAGTCTAATGGGGAACACGACAACAACATGTGCAACTAGGCTTGGTACTGATCATTCCTCCCAATTGTCTGGAAAAAGTTTGTGTATATTAGGCCATAACTCATTTAACCAGAACACAGTGATGACAGACGCAACTAGGCTTGGTACTCATCATCGCTGCCAAAATTCATTGAAATTCAGCCAGGAGTTCAGAAGAGACTAGTCTGGAGAAAGTTTATGTATAAAAACCTTTAAAGGGCTATAATTTTGCAAAAATCATTCAACTGGAACACATCCGTGACATGCCCAACTAGGCCTGGAACTGATCATCCCTGCAAAGTTTCACTGAAATCCGGCCAGTGGTTCACGAGAACACATTCCAGACAAAATTTGTGTATTAAAACCTTTAAAGGGCCATAACTCAGCCAAAAATCGTTCAACCGAAATACGGCGATGACATGCATACCTAGACTTGGTACTGATCATCCCTGCAAAGTTACGGTGAAATCCAGCCAAGGGTTCAAGAGTCCAGATAAAGTTTGTGTAGTAAAACCTTTAAAGGGCCAAAACTCAACCAAAAATCATTCAAGCGGAACATAGTGAAGATATGCAACACTAGGCCTGGTACTGATCATACCTGCAAAGTTTCGCTGAAATCTGGCCAGGGGTTCAGGAAAAAGTCCAGACAAAGTTTGTATTAAAACCTTTAAAGGGCCTTAACTCTGCCAAAAATCATTTAACTGGAACACGCATACATAACTAATGTGGTACTGATCATCCCTGCACAGTTTCATTAAAATCTGGCCAAATGAAAGCCCTATCATCTTAATGAGCAAAATACACCATTTTTAACTAAAACAAGTGCCGTAATTCCGTGTTACTCAAACGATTTGGCTGTTTTTCAAACTTGTCTCAGCTTACATTGATATTAACAATCTGTGTAAGTTTGGTAAAGATCAAATAATAAATGAAGGTGCTAGAGTGTTCACAAGGCAGAATATAGCTTTTTCAGAAAAAAACAGGACCATAACTCTGGTGTTACTAATCCCATTTTGCTGGTTTTCAAACTCGTCCGAGCTTTCATTGATATTAACAATCTGTGCAAGTTTGGTAAAGATCAAATAATAAATGAAGGTGCTAGATTGTTCACAAGGCAGAATATGGCATTTTTCAGCAAATCAAGGGCCATAACTCTGCTGTTACTCATTTGATTTGGCTAGTTATCAAAGTTGTCCGAGTTTTCATTGATGTATAAGTTTGGTAAGGATCAAATAATAAATGAAGGTGCTAGAGTTTTCACAAGGCAGAAAATGGCACATTTTAGCAAAAACAAGGGCCATAACTCCGGGATAAATAGTCTGATCTCGCTGTTCTTCGAACTCGTCCAAGATTTCATTGCTATTAACAATCTGTGCAAGCTTGGTATAGATCAAATGAGTGCTAGAGTGTTCACAATGGCATTTTTAATTTTTTCTTCGACCAGTAGAGCTAATTACACACTGGTGTAATAAATATGCAAATATGCAAATTAAGGCCAAATCATCACTAGGTATTTTCCATTCAGCTGTGTGCTCATCCATTTCCGCGACCATTAAAAATACTGGATTATGGAAATCAATGAGGCAGTTTTGTTGTTTGGTGTCGTACTAAGAAGACCAGGCCCCGTAACTCAGGCTCATAAACTATCTCAGTTGAGCGGGGTTTCTATATTCCCATAAATTTTGCTCAGCTGAGTCTGAAATTTGTTATTTATGTCATGTATGTTAGTGGAAAAAGAACTCAATCTCAAGCACATTCTCGAAATTTCTGAGCCATTTTTTCTGGCATGTGATGACATACTTTTACCATATTTGTTTGTTTGTATGGCGTTTTACGTCATTTTCAACACATGTAAGGTTATATATGATCAAATTTATTGTGGTGGAGACAGACCCACTTTTCCTGGGTAGAACCAGTACTGTACACCTCCAGCCATCCATAAGAATCAATACTTCCCGACAGAATTCAAGCTCCCAGTGGGATTCGAACCCGTAGCAGTGTGAAGGTTTACAACTCAATCTTGTTAACCCCTCGGCCATGGAGACACTTTCATACGCCAGCTGTCACCAAGGTCAAATTAACACAACACTTGTAATCAAATTCGTAATCAAGGAATTTTAGTAAACTGAATTAAATAATGAGTTTGATCATACAACAACAGTATATTCCACTAGTGGTATAACATAACGTTAATGACGTCATGGACGTCACTAATTGTACGTTTTCTGACGTAATGTGACGTTATAAGTTATGTGATAAATAAAATCTAACAAGAGCCTCGCATTATATCATTTTGCCAACTCGTTTAATAAATTCAATAATGAATGAGCACTCATGTAAGATCCTCTGTGTACTTTATGTGGCATTTTTGAAGTTCTGTGATACATAGAATCTCACATTCTGGCCTATTTAGTTATAAATTTATTAAACTCGTTGGATAAACCTGATTTGGTGCTAGACACAGCCAAGCATCCTATAGCAGTCACTCATTTAAGATCCTCTACGTCAAGTTTAGGCTGGTTCATTGCATGTATTTAGATATAAATAAATCTAATATTTGTTTTATGTTTTACTATTCACACATCTACACCCGTACCTGAGGTAGATTAGAGATAGTCATATAGCACGGGTCCACATCGACTGGTTTAGAGCTCCACTCCATCAGGTACCTCTCGCTGTCAGGCAGACTGGTTGTCTTCAGGATGTTCCTCACGTCTACAGCTGGCTGGGACGATGACTTCTCATTGTATGCCTGCTGCCAGGTCAGGGCTGGGTGACTACAGCATTTAATTTGTCAGTTTTAGTAAGGAATAATAATACTGTTTATTGTGTTATGTAAAACATGGCCCAACAACATGTTTATGCAATATATACAAATAAATGGCATTTTGTTAGAACATGAACTTTGAATAATAAAATAAATCACAAGTTCAACAGACATACAAATTGTGATAAAAAAGCAAGATGTAGGACTCGATTCAGATAGCTAGTAAATATCTTGTTTTGTTTCCTCAAATGTTAAACTAACGCACCAAATAACAAAATTACACTACAAAACCATTTATCAAAACTATCCAGGCATTCAGGTCTTATAATAATGTACATGTGTCGATTAAAAGTATAGGTTCATTCCAGGGTTCATTAAATACCTGTGATTTGAAATGCGTAAAATGAATTATGAGTTGGTAACTCGGAATTAGATGCTCAAGTTGTGGGGTTTGACCTGGCTGGTTAAAGCCGATCATACTGCTCTATAGAGTTTGGATTCTCAAAATATCAGTTATTTACATACCTCCTCGTAGGTAGGTTTGGTGTACAAATGTTGTTAAATTTGCCTGTTGATGGTAAAATAGGGACTTTTAATACATTTAGGCATTGCCGGTATACACATATGAATTTGTGAAAAATGTTATTTCATGACCTACCTGGCGAGTATGTGTAGATTCCTCGATATAAAGGACTTATATTCCTGGACACACTGTTTGTCCAGACATCGTGCCTGATCTCTCTCCTGTGTCTTGTTGCCAAACTCTGAAATCACATGAAATATGTCACCAACATACCATTTGTGGTATTTGCTGCTATTTCAGCTACACCGTGGTCACGATAATGGAATGAATTGTTGTTTAAAGGCTCATCAACACATCGGGTATGTTATTCCAAAATGCCCCAGAGAGAGGGGAAGTATACATAGGAATCTGGGAACCATATTCTTACTATGGAATAGATTCCCATGGTTCTTTAACGTGCTTGGAGGCTAGTCTAATACATGGGACTGTCAAGTTTAAGGCCCCATACGACGGATGAGGCTAAGGGAAATTTCATGCCTTGGGACACACCACAGTTACCAGTGGTGTTAGCGTGCCTTAGGACACACCACAGTTACCCGTGGTCTCAGCATGCATTAGGGCACATGGGACCACCCTGTTTACAGCCCCATGACGGATGAAGCTAAGGGAAGTGTCATGCTTTAGGACACACCATGTAGCCCAGTGGTGCCAGTAAAGATCACCAGATACAGACTCAAACCCGCAATAAAGAAGAGCGGCCATGATACATTGTATTTCAACATTATTATGCTGATGATTATTATTCTGAATGTAAAACATTTTTGCCATGAAGACCAAGGGACTTATACAATAAACTTTGAAAAGTATGAGGCATGAAAACCTTTTTTTTCTTATGCCTCATGTAGACTGCATTGCAACATGAAGGACTTAACTGAAAATAGGGAATTTAGACAGAAAACTTGGGAACTAAACTAAAAATAGAGAGCTTGGACTGAAAGTAGTGAATCAACATACAGAATTTCAATTCAAAAAAGTGAATTTGAACTGAACATAGAGAACAAAAATATGTAAAATGGATTGAAACTAGAACAAGAGCTGTCGGAGAACAGCGCAGCTCGACTATTCGATTTTTCAGAGAATAATAAATTTATAGCTAGTATATACCATCAGAAAACAAGGCTACAACAATGTGAGGTGGGGTTGGGAGCACAACATAACTATGTGTAAGAATTGACCAAAACTACAGAGAAATAAAAAAAAATAAAAAAAAGAGTTTTGAGTGGGGTGCGGGGTGGGGGTGAGGGTGAGGTGGGGGTGGATGGTAGGGGAGTGGGAGTGGTGAATGAAGAAACATATATGTGTAAGAATTGACTAAAACAACAAAGAAATATGTAAAAAAAAATAAAAAAAATTCAAGTGTGGTGCGTGGGTGAGAGACGGGGGTGGTGGTGGGTGTGGGGCTGGGAGGGGGTAACATATATGTGTAAGAATTGACGAGAGCAACACAGAAATATGTAAAAAAAATAAATATAGTTTCAAGTGGGGGTGGGTTGTGGGGAGCGGGGGGAGAGGCGTGAGTGGGTTGGGGGCGGGTGGGAGGGTGCAACATATATGTGTAAGAATTGACAAAAGCAACACAGAAATATGTAAAAAAAAAAAAAAAAAAAGTTTCAAGTGGGGGTGGGGTGTGGGGGAGCAGGGGGGGGGGGGAGAGGCAGGAGTGGGTTAGGGGCGGGGGGAGAGGGCAACATATATGTGTAAGAATTGACTAAAACAACAAAGAAATATGTAAAAAAAAAAAAAAAAAAAAAAAAGGTTTCAAGTGTGGGGGGAAGGGGTGGAGGGGTGGGGGTGGGGGCGGGGAAGTTTGCAACATATATGTGTAAGAATTGACTAAAACAACACAGAAATATGTAAAAAAATAAAAAGATTTTCAAGTGGGGGTGGGGTGGGGGAGAGGAGGGAGTGGGTTGGGAGGGGGGGGGGGGGGGGAGGGGGCAACATATATGTGTAAGAATTGACTAAAGCGACACAGAAATGTGTAAAAAAAAAAATACTTTCAAGGGGTGTGGGGTTGGAGGGGGGGGAGGGGGGAGCGGGAGTGAGAGGCGGGAGTGGGTTGGGGGGAGAGGGGGCAACATATATGTGTAAGTGTGGGGGGAAGGGGGAGAGGCAGCGGGATGGGGGGCGGGGCGGGGAAGGGTTGGGAAAGGCGTGGGTTGGGAGGGGGCAACATATATGTGTTAGAGTTGACAAAAGCAACACAGAAATAAAAAAAAATAAAAAAAAATTGTTTCAAGTGGGGGTGGGGTGGAGGGTGGAGCGGGGGTGAGAGGCGGGAGTGGGTAGTGTGGGGGGAGGGGGCATATATGTGTAAGAATTGACAACAACAACAAAGAAATATGTAAAAAAAAAAAAAAAAAAAAAAATTCAAGTCGTGGGGGGGGGGGGGGGGGAGGGGAGGGGGTTGAGAGGCGGGGGGGGGGATTGCAACATATATGTGTAAGAACTGACTAAAACAACACAGAAATATGTAAAAAAATATAAAAAATAAACAAGAGGTCAATGACCTTGAAGCTCTACTGATTGATTTTGATTTCAGGAAGTAGTCGCTACAGACTTGTTTTTTGAAAAATTATTTTTAGCCGTGGCGGCCATCTTGAATTTCCGGCCGACCTGAAATTTTGCTAGGATCAATTAGACATCAAGAGCAACACTCCTGTGAATGTTCATGAAAATCCGTCAAGTAGTTTCACAGGAATAGTCGCTACAAGTTTTCATTATATAACTCTATGTAAACAAAGATGGCTGCTGACAGCCATGTTTAACGTCGAATTAAAATAATGTTTGACTCTGATAACCACCATGTCATGCTGATCATTTTACAAAAAGTCCCATATCAATATCACTTATAGTTTTCAAGACGTAGTCGCTACAAACTTCTTTTTTAAAAAATCTAATTTTAGCTATGGCGGCCATCTTGAATTTCTGGCCGATCTGAAATTTTGCTAGGATCAATTAAACATTAAGAGCAACATTCCTGTAAAGTTTCATGAAAATCTGCCAAGTAGTTTCAAAGGATTAGTCGCTACAAGTTTTTACTATATAACTCTATGTAAACAAAGATGGCCGCTGGCAGCCATGTTTAACGTTGAATCAAAACAATTTTTGACAAGGACCAACATCATGTCATGCTGATTATTTTACAAAAAGTCCAATATGAATATCACTTATAGTCTTCAAGTAGTAGTCGCTACAAATTTGTATTTTGAAAATCTATTTTTAGCCATGGCAGCCATCTTGAATTTCCGGGCGACCTAAAATTTTGCTAGGATCAATTAGACACCAAGAGCAACATTCCTGTGAAGTTTCATGAAAATCCGTCAAGTAGTTTCAGAGATGTAGTCGCTACAAGTTTTCATAATATAACTCTATGTAAACAAAGATGGCCACTGGCAGCCATGTTTAACGTCGAATCAAAATAATGTTTGACTCTGATCATTTTACAAAAAGTCCCATATCAATATCACTTATAGTTTTCAAGACGTAGTCGCTACAAACTTCTTTTTTAAAAATCTATTTTTAGCTGTGGCGGCCATCTTGAATTTCTGGCCGATCTGAAATTTTGCTAGGATCAATTAGACATTAAGAGCAACATTCCTCTAAAGTTTCATGAAAATCTGCCAAGTAGTTTCAGAGGAGTATTCGCTACAAGTTTTTACTATATAACTGTATGTAAACAAAGATGGCCGCTGGCAGCCATGTTTAACGTTGAATCATAACGATTTTTAACAAGGACCAACATCATGTCATGCTGATCATTTTAGAAAAAGTCCCATATCAATATCACTTATAGTTTTCAAGAAGTAGTCGCTACAAACTTGTATTTTGAACATTTATTTTTAGCCGTGGCGGCCATCTTGAATTTCCGGCCGACCTGAAATTTTGCTAGGATCAATTAGACATCAAGAGCAACATTCCTGTGAAGTTTCATGAAAATCCGTCAAGTAGTTTCAGAGGAGTAGTCGCTACAAGTTTTCATTATATAACTCTATGTAAACAAAGATGGCCACTGGCAGCCATGTTTAACGTCGAATCAAAACGATTTTCGACAAGGACCAACATCATGTCATGCTGATCATTTTAGAAAAAGTCCCATATCAATATCACTTATAGTTTTCATGAAGAAGTCGCTACAAACTTGTTTTTTAAAAACCTATTTTTAGATCTGGCGGCCATCTTGGATTTCACATCAACATGAAATTTTGCTAGGATCAACTAGACTTCATGGGCAACATTTCTGTTAAGTTTCATGAAAATCCATTCAGTAGTTTCAGAGGAGAAGTCGCTACAAAAAAAAGTTTACGGACAGACGGACGACAGACGCCGCACCACGGCATAAGCTCTGCTGATCTCTGATCAGTAGAGCTAAAAAGGTGTGGAGGGGAGTGGGGGTATGGGGGGGGGGAGGAGGGAGCCCATGCCCCCCAATATGGGTGAAGTAATAAGATGCATAATGCTATGACAAATCCCAAACCAAAATTATAGATATATAAATGCTTACATGCAAACCTAGATCTGCCTTTATAGCACATTTTATGGGCCATCACAATTTGGGTTCCATGGGAGCCCAGAATTTGCAGAAGACAAAATTACTTATCCAACCCTTTACAAAATACTATAAGGAAACCAATTCCAAAATTTAGTTCAGCTAGGACAAGAAATGTAAGAGATATAGACCTGTAAACACAGCTTACACGCAAAATTTGATGTGAAACAGACATATTTTAAGGACTATCAGAATTTGGGTTCCATGGGAGCCCAGGGGTTACGGGAACCAAAATTGCTTATGCAGCACTTAAGATAACGCTATAAGGAAGCCCATGGCCAAATTTGGTTGTGCTAGGGTAAGAATTGTAAGAGATATAGACCTGTAAACACAGCTTACACGCAAAATTTGATGTGAAACAGACATATTTTAAGGGCTATCATAATTTGGCTTCCATGGGAGCCCATGAGTTACAGGAACCAAAATTGTTTATGCAGCCCTCAAGATAATGCTATAAGGAAGTCTATGGCCAAATTTGGTTGTGCTAGGATAAGAAATGTAAGAGATATAGACCTGTAAACACAGCTTACACGCAAACCTTGATGTGGGACGCCGACCCCGTGGTGATTACATAAGCTCTCTTATTCTTCGAATAGTCGAGCTAAAAACTGAACTGTATAATTATATAGAAGAAAGACCCAGGAAATTTTACCTTCATATCGAGTTTGTCTTACCTAAAGGTTGGTAATCATCGATCAGCTGTGCTGCCAATCCCAGCATGGATTTGCTGTTAACAAACCACAAGTTGCAGATGACATGCTCAAGGTCACTGAAGCTGCAACTTCTTGCCTACAAAAATGAGAAAGGTATACATGTATGGTATTTAAAGTTGCTTATAACAATCTTTCAGTCATATCACAACGTTGTCTACATGTAGCAGTGAGCTCAATTTTATAGTGCTGCCACACTGGAATATCATGCCACCGACACAACATGATACCCCACCCAGTCACACTACATCGACACCAGGCCGACCAGTCATAGCACTACCATTTATAAGCTGAGCATCAAGCAAGGGAGTATCTAACACCATTTATATGATGTCTTTGGTGTGTACCCACAACCTCCCACAAGGGAGTAACTAACACCATTTATATGATGTCTGGTGTGTACCCACAACCTCCCACAAGGGAGTAACTAACACCATTTATATGATGTCTTTGGTGTGTACCCACAACCTCCCACAAGGGAGTAACTAACACCATTTATATGATGTCTTTGGTGTGTACCCACAACCTCCCACAAGGGAGTAACTAACACCATTTATATGATGTCTTTGGTGTGTACCCACAACCTCCCACAAGGGAGTAACTAACACCATTTATATGATGTCTTTGGTGTGTACCCACAACCTCCCACAAGGGAGTAACTAACACCATTTATATGATGTCTTTGGTGTGTACCCACAACCTCCCACAAGGGAGTAACTAACACCATTTATATGATGTCTTTGGTGTGTACCCACAACCTCACACATGCGAGGCGGATGCACTTAGCCACTGCCACAATTTTATCTCTAAATGTTGGTAAGTGACAGACAACAATTATGCTGATACTCAAACACACTTAAACCTTTCTACACTCAACCTATCATAATTTTCTTTTATATAAATATGAGAAAACTGCTCTTAAATATGACATAAAATCGAAGATACACATTCATCTATGATCCCACTTTAAACATGCGATTATTTAAAGTTACTTGTTAGAGTTCCTACACAAGTATACATGTGCTATTGTTTTTAAAATGAAAATCAAATTGAATATAAATTATGCACTTTTGTGGCAGTGCAGACTCAAAGAAATTCTAAATCTGAAAAAACAAAACAATGTTTATAGTAATCCCTATACAGTCTCTACATACCAGGTGATAGGGCAGTTCCTGGAATGCACGTGCAGACTTTCCCTGCCAGCTGCCATTTCTGTCTGGGTCAGCCACACTGTACAGATACCCTGTCATACACAAATGAAGCATTAGACATTATGATTGGATGTCCAGGAAGAGCAGTATCGTGCTTCATACTAATAAACCAAGTTTCAATCATACAATGGTTGTATAATTGGATAAAAATGATAGTCTCCCATTTGATTCATGTGTTCCACATTCGAACATGCAGGTTTCCTCAATTCAGATGAATGCCATTGAGATATGTATATTTCCCTACCAAACATGTTCTCCATTCAGACACATGGGTTTTCTCCTTTCATACACATGGGTTTTCTCCATTCAGACAGATGGGTTTTCTCCATTTCAGACTCATGGGTTTCCCCATTCAGACTCCATTTAGACACATGAGGTTTCCCCATTCAGGTACATGGGTTTTCTCCATTTTAGACTCATGGGGTTTCCCATTTCAGACACGTGGGGTTTCCCATTTCAGACACATGGGCTTTCTCCATTCAGACTTATGAGACTTCCCATTCAGACATGGGTTTTCCCATTCAGACACATGTTTTCCCATTCAGACACTGTGTTTTCCCATTCAGACATGGGTTTACTCCATTCAGACACATGGAATTTCTCCATTCAGACTTATGAGATTTCCCATTCAGACATGGCTTTTTCCATTCAGACACATGTTTTCCCATCCAGACACATGTTTTCCCATTCAGACACTGTGTTTTCCCATTCAGACACATGGGTTTACTCCATTCAGACACATGGGCTTCACCATTTGCACACATGGGTTTCCCCATTCAGACACATGGGTTTTCTCCATTCTGACACATGGGTTTTCTCCATTCAGACACATGGGTTTCCTATTCAGACACATGGGTTTTCTCTATTTGGTAGCATGTGTTTCCCACTCAGACATATGTGTTTCCCACTCAGACACATGGGCTTCCTATTCAGACACATTGGTTACCTATTCAGACACGTGTTTTCCCATTCAGACACATGAGTTTTCTCTATTCAGACACATGGGATTTCTCCATTCAGACACATGGGTTTTCTCCATTCAGACATGAGTTTTTTCCATTCAGACACATGGGTTTTCTCCATTCACACACAAGGGCTTTCTCCATTCAGACACATGGGTTTTTTCCATTCACACACATGGGTTTCCCATTCAGACACCTTGGTTTTCCCCATTTGGTAACATGGGTTCTCTATTCACATGGGTGTTCCCATTCAGATATTTGGATTGTTCCACATAAATTATTGTTTTCCACTTACACACATGGATTATATGTATTTTCCATTCAGACATGGGTTTTCCATTCAGAGATGATATTGCCTGATTCAGACATATGCTACATTTAATATTTATTGATACATAATCAAAGATTATATAATTTATCTCTAGTAAATATCACATATCAGTTTTGATAAGGGTTTAAGTAGATGTAAATAACAAATAGAATGTAGTTTTCTTAAACCTCTTTTTGCCAAGTAGGCCCACTACCACTAAACCAACACACCCTACCATAAACTAGAGCTGTCTCCCTTTGGGGGCAAGTAATATACCCCTGCTTTCTACTGTTTGGGTAAATCATTAACAGCAAGTAAAGATTAACTCCACAGGGCTTTGTGTTCCTAAAGCTGTGAAGGATCATGAGGTTTCTAGCTTAGTGCCAAGCATTAGCCAAATACCCATTGGCTAAAGGAAGTCCAGTGTGGCTAACGGAAGCTAAAGGAAGTCCAATGTGGCTAAAGAAGGTCCAATGTGGCTAAAGGAAGTCCAATGTGGCTAAAGAAGGTCCAATGTGGCTAAAGAAAGTCCAATGTGGCTAAAGAAGGTCCAATGTGGCTAAAGAAGGTCCAATGTGGCTAAAGAAGGTCCAATGTGGCTAAAGGAAGTCCAATGTGGCTAAAGAAGGTCCAATATGGCTAAAGAAGGTCCAATGTGGCTAAAGAAGGTCCAATGTGGCTAAAGGAAGTCCAATGTGGCTAAAGAAGGTCCAATGTGGCTAAAGAAAGTCCAATGTGGCTAAAGAAGGTCCAATGTGGCTAAAGAAGGTCCAATGTGGCTAAAGAAAGTCCAATGTGGCTAAAGAAGGTCCAATGTGGCTAAAGAAGGTCCAATGTGGCTAAAGAAGGTCCAATGTGGCTAAAGGAAGTCCAATGTGGCTAAAGAAGGTCCAATGTGGCTAAAGAAGGTCCAATGTGGCTAAAGAAAGTCCAATGTGGCTAAAGAAGGTCCAATGTGGCTAAAGAAAGTCCAATGTGGCTAAAGAAGGTCCAATGTGGCTAAAGAAGGTCCAATGTGGCTAAAGAAAGTCCAATGTGGCTAAAGAAGGTCCAATGTGCCTAAAGAAAGTCCAATGTGGCTAAAGAAGGTCCAATGTGGCTAAAGAAGGTCCAATGTGGCTAAAGAAGGTCCAATGTGGCTAAAGGAAGTCCAATGTGACTGAAGAAAATAATCAAAGTTCAAGTGATTTAAATAGGGATATCCTCTCATCACAACATTCCGCCTTTCATGAGATTTGGTTCAGGGGAGAGGAATTACAGAGCGGACAGACAGTCCGAAACCAGCATACCCCGACTAAAACTTGTTTTGCGGGGCTATAATTAAATTTTAGGGAAAAATTATACCTGCTAGGAGCCTGTGCAGAAACAGTTCCATCTCAATGGCAGCAGCCCCCTTTAGGTACCTCTGTTTGACTGCGTAAACAATGTCAGTGTGGGCCAGGCTCAGTCTGCTGGCCCTGCAAAAACAACGATGAACGCAATATGGCAAGTTTTATTTATTGGTAGTAAACAATAACATCTGATGTCAGGATTATTACTGGGGTAACTTATATCACCTGGCAGATATGGCAGATATATTCAGGATCCCATGAGAGGTTTTAGAATGGTGTAGTGTATACCTAAGAATTACTGTTTACAAAAGGCATTGTAGATTACACACACCAAACGAGATTTAAGCACTTTTAACACAGTGTGACATTGTTTACACATGTCAAGCTGGTGATGCAGCTAGAAGGTTTTTGTATTCCCTTCAGAAAATGACTGTACATTATATGTATGTTTGATAGATATATAATAAAATATTTACAACAAAATGCACCAAGATTGTACAATTTTTTTAATGATATTCCTTTACCAAAATCTTCAACGTTTTAAAATCAAATCATAAATTATAAATATTAAAAACAGTAATTTATCATAAATTATAAATATTAAAAACAGTAATATATCATAAATTATAAATATTAAAAACAGTAATTTATCATAAAACAATAAACCTACCATGTCTGGGTAGGATTCAGGAATCCTGTTAGTGCCCTCTGCAGTTGAGCAAATATTGCAGACGGCAAGCATTCTTCAGGACTTGGTCGCATGTTCAATATCTCCTTGACCTTTGGCTTTTCGTTACCCAGAATCCTCTGTAAACTGAGAAGGTCATGGAGTTCTCCTGCATCTAAGCCTAGTAAGACAGTAATGTTGACAATCATGAACAACATATAATTTATTAAACTTTAGTCTAAAATTCGGAGATTATATACTTATTAGTCAGGCGACTCCCAAGACAACTGCGATGTTACTTCAGATGATGCATGTCGTGGAGTATAAAACTATGCCAAATGGCATTTACTTTGTAGCACTAAGTGACAATAGTACCAGTGTCTTCAAATATAAATAGCCTTTGATTTTTTTCGTAATTTTATTATAATCAGGGGTGTTCCATTAAAATACACAATAGAAACGAGGACGACAACTTGAGAATAGATGTGAGAGGGCATCTTGTTTTTATAGTGGACATACATTTAAATTTATAAACAGGTACAAATAATGCAATCCACTTTCACACTGCACACTCAGATATATAAAAAGACTGCAAGTAAAATCAGCTCAATCAACAAATACTGTTAACCCAGTATAAATGGAAATATATATTTTTTTGAATATTTTAAGGTTCAACTGCAAAAATGTCAGATTCTGCTTAATTAAACTATTTGAAATGTGCTCAATTATTATGTGTTGATCACCAAGTGAAACTTTCAAAATGGCTGCCAAAAGTTATCAAATAGTTTGTAAACAAACAAGTGCAATGCCAAGCAAGGGTAATGCACAGTTGTTATGTGATTTAACTTCATGGCAACAGGTAGTGTTGCATGTCCCATTGATTATATTTTGTCAAACAAATGCAACAAAATATGTTTAAACCAAACTTTTGTCAAAATCTGCACCATATTATATCAAGTTTGTAGAAACTGTTCCCTACCATCTCTGGCACACACAAGCAGTGAGAGAGCAGACGACACCAAGTCCCTGCCAATGTCAGACTCCATCCTGGTCAGTACTTCCTGTAATAAGGTGGGCACAGTCTGTGGTATGGACTTCAGTTTGGGTGTCATCTGAAAGATAAAGTGCAAAAATGTATTGACCCAGTCTATTCTTCTTTCTTTTTCATACTGTTTACACTATTTACAATGCTCATTTTCTTTTCCTTTCCTATTCAATTCCCACTGGGTGGCCTGCCTCCACCACCAAAACATTGACCATCATATATAGCCTAAAATGCACCGGAAATGATGTAAAACACCATTAAACCAACCAAACAAACAGTTTAAACAAATTAAAGTCAAAACCTGTGTTTTAGGCATTTACACAATACAAACCATGTTTACAATAACCTTTTACCCTTCACGTTTCATTAAAAATTTAACTGTATTCATATGTCATGGAGAAGGGTGGGGGTTATACCCCACTCTCGCATATTAACCAATACACTGCAATAGCAAATCTGAGTTACTGTGGAAACAAAACCTATAACTGTAGTAACCTTCTCAAAGAGTCCAAACACCCGGAGTTCCTCACACGCCAGACTCAGGAACAATGGCACATTGGCCTCCTTCTTGGACACCAGTAGCTTCATCTGAAGATAGATCAGTAAACACGTGAGTGACCCCTATATCATATCTAATATCTTAAAATAAGAAATAGTTTTTATTTTTTACTGTCCCACATACATACACGTTCCCGACTTTCAAAAATCTGGCTGCTGCAAAATCTAATTTGTGATCAGTGAATAAATGATCATGCTACAGTATTGGTAATGAAACCTACATTTTACATATTAAAGGTGAATGGCCACCCTTTTCGTAGTATTATCAATTAAAAAATTTAACTCTTAAACATCATAAATTATGAACATTTCTTGACAGTCCCGGAGAGAAACATATATTTAAAACCGTTACTAAGTTGTATGTAAAAATAAGTTTTATTTGCATGACGTAGATATTATTTTTACCACTGCGTGACTGCACAGGAAAATGAGGTAAATCTGAATTGCATAGCTGCACAACTATTGCCAGATAATTGATAAATACACTTACCTGTGGATTAATTTACCGGTTCAGTTTCCAATGTCATCAAATAAAATTTTATTCTCGCTTTTCACATATATTGGAATGTGTGAATTGTAAATATCTATTGTTGTGTATTAATTTCGATTTAAATATACACAAATATGTTCATGAAACAAAACATGGCCGGGGAACTTTAAAAAGAGTGTTTTTTTCATACAAATTATATTCAATTGTCTTCAAACACTGCTCTGCCATTCAAATGTTCATCCGGCGCATTATCGTATCACTTTAAATGTTTTATTTCTTGAACAAATCAACAAGAACTTGTGAGAACTGATAATAAACATTCACACTGAAATCAACTATACCTGGTTGTTGAAGGGTGACTCATCCAGAACCTTCCTATGTGTTGCTAGGTTACTTCTCACAACTTCTGCCTTATCCCACATGTCCAGTCCTTCCACCATGACCTCTGTGACTTTACGTCTCCGTAGCGACTCGTGTAATTTACCTCCAGTCAGACAGGTTATGATAACTACAACATTCTGGAAAAGTATTGCAATAATAAGGGATGGTGTTAACATCTACATGTAGTACTGTATTGTTAACATCTACATGTAGTACTGTATTGTTAACATCTACATGTAGTACTGTATTGTTAACATCTACATGTAGTACTGTATTGTTAACATCTACATGTAGTACTGTATTGTTAACATCTACATGTAGTACTGTATTGTTAACATCTACATGTAGTACTGTATTGTTAACATCTACAGGTAGTACTGTATTGTTAACATCTACATGTAGTACTGTATTGTTAACATCTACATATCTACATGTAGTACTGTATTGTTAACATCTACATGTAGTACTGTATTGTTAACATCTACATGTAGTACTGTATTGTTAACATCTACATGTAGTACTGTATTGTTAACATCTACATGTAGTACTGTATTGTTAACATCTACATGTAGTACTGTATTGTTAACATCTACATGTAGTACTGTATTGTTAACATCTACATGTAGTACTGTATTGTTAACATCTACATGTAGTACTGTATTGTTAACATCTACATGTAGTACTGTATTGTTAACATCTACATGTAGTACTGTATTGTTAACATCTACATGTAGTACTGTATTGTTAACATCTACATGTAGTACTGTATTGTTAACATCTACATGTAGTACTGTATTGTTAACATCTACATGTAATACTGTATTGTTAACATCTACATGTAGTACTGTATTGTTAACATTTACATGTAGTACTGTATTGTTAACATCTACATGTAGTACTGTATTGTTAACATCTACATGTAGTACTGTATTGTTGTTGTTTTTACTTAAGTTAACCATTTACATTCTCGTCTGTTATGGTAGGAAATTAAGACAGCAAAACACTTCAGCAATAAAACCGTTT
The DNA here is from genome assembly GCA_037043455.1 of Cyrtodaria siliqua. NCBI lineage: Eukaryota > Metazoa > Mollusca > Bivalvia > Adapedonta > Hiatellidae > Cyrtodaria > Cyrtodaria siliqua. The sequence continues at coordinate 115,355 of JAWPHD010003695.1, forward strand.
GTTATAAAGCCACATAGAATGAACATAATATAAAAGACATGAAATATAATCCTTGTACGAAATAAGTTCACTTCTTGTGTGGTGTTAGCACCCTTTTTGCCAATATATATGTATGCTAAAGTGAAAAAGAACTGCATCTGTCAGTTTTTCATATTTTTTATTTATTGAACAGTAAAAACAGTAAATGCAGAATTGCCAATATATCCCCAAAATCTCACTATCATCCTAATAAATGCACCATATATTTATGATAAACAAAGTGATAAGTCACAAGTGAATACTACTGTCATGAGCTCTTACTGACCTTTGGGATATTGTCTGGTACCCATTCCAGGTTATGGGGTAGGTAAGCTGGATCCATCACATCAATGCCATCAATAAACAGTGTAAGCGGGGAACCACAGAATGTCGCAGATTCTGTAAGCAACTCCCCAAACTTGGCTACAAGATTCCTGCAAAAAATGGTTGTCCAATCTGCATTTAATGGTTCTAGAAAGATGCATTACAGTCCAACCTGCATTTAATGGTTTTAGAAGGACACATTAACCTGCATTTAATGGTTATAGAAGGACATAATTATAAAAGTCCAACCTGCATTTAATGGTTATAGAAGGGCATATTATAGTCCAACCTGCATTTAATGGTTATAGAAGCACAAATTTTAGTCCAACCTGCATTTAACGGTTATAGAAGCACATATTATAGTCCAACCTGCATTTAATGGTTATAGAAACAAAATTATAGTCCAACCTGCATTTAATGGTTATAGAAGCACAAATTTTAGTCCAACCTGCATTTAACGGTTATAGAAGCACATATTATAGTCCAACCTGCATTTAATGGTTATAGAAGCACATATTATAGTCCAACCTGCATCTAATGGTTATAGAAGCACAAATTATAGTCCAACCTGCATTTAATGGTTATAGAAGCACATATTATAGTCCAACCTGCATTTAATGGTTATAGAAGGAAACATTATAGTCCAACCAGCATGTAATGGTTATAGAAGGACATAATTATAAAAGTCCAGCCTGTATTTAATGGTTATAGAAGGGCATATTATAGTCCAACCTGCATTTAATGGTTATAGAAGGGCATATTATAGTCCAACCTGCATTTAATGGTTATAGAAGGAAACATTATAGTCCAACCAGCATGTAATGGTTATAGAAGGACATAATTATAAAAGTCCAGCCTGTATTTAATGGTTATAGAAGGGCACATTATAGTCCAACCTGCATTTAATGGTTATAGAAGGGCATATTATAGTCCAACCTTCATTTAATGGTTATAGAAGCACAAATTTTAGTCCAACCTGCATTTAACGGTTATAGAAGCACATATTATAGTCCAACCTGCATTTAATGGTTATAGAAGCACATATTATAGTCCAACCTGCATCTAATGGTTATAGAAGCACAAATTATAGTCCAACCTGCATTTAATGGTTATAGAAGCACATATTATAGTCCAACCTGCATTTAATGGTTATAGAAGGAAACATTATAGTCCAACCAGCATGTAATGGTTATAGAAGGACATAATTATAAAAGTCCAGCCTGTATTTAATGGTTATAGAAGGGCATATTATAGTCCAACCTGCATTTAATGGTTATAGAAGGGCATATTATAGTCCAACCTGCATTTAATGGTTATAGAAGCACAAATTTTAGTCCAACCTGCATTTAACGGTTATAGAAGCACATATTATAGTCCAACCTGCATTTAATGGTTATAGAAACAAAATTATAGTCCAACCTGCATTTAATGGTTATAGAAGCACAAATTTTAGTCCAACCTGCATTTAACGGTTATAGAAGCACATATTATAGTCCAACCTGCATTTAATGGTTATAGAAGCACATATTATAGTCCAACCTGCATCTAATGGTTATAGAAGCACAAATTATAGTCCAACCTGCATTTAATGGTTATAGAAGCACATATTATAGTCCAACCTGCATTTAATGGTTATAGAAGGAAACATTATAGTCCAACCAGCATGTAATGGTTATAGAAGGACATAATTATAAAAGTCCAGCCTGTATTTAATGGTTATAGAAGGGCATATTATAGTCCAACCTGCATTTAATGGTTATAGAAGGGCATATTATAGTCCAACCTGCATTTAATGGTTATAGAAGGAAACATTATAGTCCAACCAGCATGTAATGGTTATAGAAGGACATAATTATAAAAGTCCAGCCTGTATTTAATGGTTATAGAAGGGCACATTATAGTCCAACCTGCATTTAATGGTTATAGAAGGGCATATTATAGTCCAACCTGCATTTAATGGTTATAGAAGCACAAATTTTAGTCCAACCTGCATTTAACGGTTATAGAAGCACATATTATAGTCCAACCTGCATTTAATGGTTATAGAAGCACATATTATAGTCCAACCTGCATCTAATGGTTATAGAAGCACAAATTATAGTCCAACCTGCATTTAATGGTTATAGAAGCACATATTATAGTCCAACCTGCATTTAATGGTTATAGAAGGAAACATTATAGTCCAACCAGCATGTAATGGTTATAGAAGGACATAATTATAAAAGTCCAGCCTGTATTTAATGGTTATAGAAGGGCATATTATAGTCCAACCTGCATTTAATGGTTATAGAAGGACACTTTATAGTCCAGCCTGTATTTAATGGTTATAGAAGGACATATTATAGTCCAACCTGCATTTAATGGTTATAGAAGGACACTTTATAGTCCAGCCTGTATTTAATGGTTATAGAAGGGCACATTATAGTCCAACCTGCATTTAATGGTTATAGAAGGACATATTATAGTCCAACCTGCATTTAATGGTTATAGAAGCAAAATTATAGTCCAACCTGCATTTAATGGTTATAGAAGCACATATTATAGTCCAACCTGCATTTAATGGTTTATAGAAGCACATATTATAGTCCAACCTGCATCTAATGGTTATAGAAGCACAAATTATAGTCCAACCTGCATTTAATGGTTATAGAAGCACATATTATAGTCCAACCTGCATTTAATGGTTATAGAAGGAAACATTATAGTCCAACCAGCATGTAATGGTTATAGAAGGACATAATTATAAAAGTCCAGCCTGTATTTAATGGTTATAGAAGGGCATATTATAGTCCAACCTGCATTTAATGGTTATAGAAGGACACTTTATAGTCCAGCCTGTATTTAATGGTTATAGAAGGACATATTATAGTCCAACCTGCATTTAATGGTTATAGAAGGACACTTTATAGTCCAGCCTGTATTTAATGGTTATAGAAGGGCACATTATAGTCCAACCTGCATTTAATGGTTATAGAAGGACATATTATAGTCCAACCTGCATTTAATGGTTATAGAAGCAAAATTATAGTCCAACCTGCATTTAATGGTTGTAGAAGCACAAATTATAGTCCAACCTGCATTTAACGGTTATAGAAGCACATATTATAGTCCAACCTGCATTTAATGGTTATAGAAGCACAAATTATAGTCCAACCTGCATTTAATGGTTATAGAAGCACATATTATAGTCCAACCTGCATTTAATGGTTATAGAAGGACATATTATAGTCCAACCTGCATTTAATGGTTATAGAAACAAAATTATAGTCCAACCTGCATTTAATGGTTATAGAAGCACAAATTTTAGTCCAACCTGCATTTAACGGTTATAGAAGCACATATTATAGTCCAACCTGCATTTAATGGTTATAGAAGCACATATTATAGTCCAACCTGCATTTAATGGTTATAGAAGCACAAATTATAGTCCAACCTGCATTTAATGGTTATAGAAGCACATATTATAGTCCAACCTGCATTTAATGGTTATAGAAGGAAACATTATAGTCCAACCAGCATGTAATGGTTATAGAAGGACATAATTATAAAAGTCCAGCCTGTATTTAATGGTTATAGAAGGGCATATTATAGTCCAACCTGCATTTAATGGTTATAGAAGGACACTTTATAGTCCAGCCTGTATTTAATGGTTATAGAAGGACATATTATAGTCCAACCTGCATTTAATGGTTGTAGAAGCACAAATTATAGTCCAACCTGCATTTAACGGTTATAGAAGCACATATTATAGTCCAACCTGCATTTAATGGTTATAGAAGCACAAATTATAGTCCAACCTGCATTTAATGGTTATAGAAGCACATATTATAGTCCAACCTGCATTTAATGGTTATAGAAGCACAAATTATAGTCCAACCTGCATTTAATGGTTATAGAAGCACATATTATAGTCCAACCTGCATTTAATGGTTATAGAAGGAAACATTATAGTCCAACCAGCATGTAATGGTTATAGAAGGACATAATTATAAAAGTCCAGCCTGTATTTAATGGTTATAGAAGGGCATATTATAGTCCAACCTGCATTTAATGGTTATAGAAGGACACTTTATAGTCCAACCTGCATTTAATGGTTCTAGAGGCGTATTTACACGATTGCTTTTGTGCTTCCGTGGTGTATAGTCAAATAGTGCCTAATAAAAAATGTTTCTCTGCCTTACTAGTGATACAAAATGCACACTTTTGATTGTTTTTTGTTATTATTACCTATAATTCATCCAAATGATGTTTTGTGAACATTTATTAGTGTTTGTTTGAGATATTTAAAAATAATTGACATAGACAGTAAAGCGAAAGTAGAAATGGGGTAAATCTATCTGTGACGTGTCAAAATAGAACGTGACGTCATTCAAGATTGGCTTTTTCTTACATGATAAATGACCCCCTGTTTTTATTGCATTTTTATATTGGCGGACGCTCGAGCGTTTGATTGATATGTTTTTTAAAATTTTCTACGGAGAAAAATGCGCATTTTTTGTCTCTTGACATACATTCGTCCTATATAAAACAAAGAAGGAAAATCATTATAGTCCAACCTGTATTTAATGATCATGGAAGGACAATTATAGTCCAACCTGTATTTAATGGTCATGGTAGGACAATTATAGTCCAACCTGTATTTAATGGTCATGGAAGGACAATTATAGTCCAACCTGTATTTAATGATCATGGAAGGACAATTATAGTCCAACCTGTATTTAATGGTCATGGAAGGACAATTATAGTCCAACCTGTATTTAATGGTCATGGAAGGACAATTATAGTCCAACCTGTATTTAATGGTCATGGAAGGACAATTATAGTCCAACCTGTATTTAATGGTCATGGAAGGACAATTATAGTCCAACCTGTATTTAATGGTCATGGAAGGACAATGGTCATGGAAGGACAATTATAGTCCAACCTGTATTTAATGGTCATGGAAGGACAATTATAGTCCAACCTGTATTTAATGGTCATGGAAGGACAATTATAGTCCAACCTGTATTTAATGGTCATGGAAGGACAATTATAGTCCAACCTGTATTTAATGGTCATGGAAGGACAATTATAGTCCAACCTGTATTTAATGGTCATGGAAGGACAATTATAGTCCAACCTGTATTTAATGGTCATGGAAGGACAATTATAGTCCAACCTGTATTTAATGGTCATGGAAGGACAATTATAGTCCAACCTGTATTTAATGGTCATGGAAGGACAATTATAGTCCAACCTGTATTTAATGGTCATGGAAGGACAATTATAGTCCAACCTGTATTTAATGGTCATGGAAGGACAATTATAGTCCAACCTGTATTTAATGGTCATGGAAGGACAATTATAGTCCAACCTGTATTTAATGGTCATGGAAGGACAATTATAGTCCAACCTGTATTTAATGGTCATGGAAGGACAATTATAGTCCAACCTGTATTTAATGGTCATGGAAGGACAATTATAGTCCAACCTGTATTTAATGGTCATGGAAGGACAATTATAGTCCAACCTGAATTAAATGACAGAATGGGAAATTATAGTCGTTTTAAGACAAGTCTTTCTTTTTTTTCTTTTTTATTCTAAAACAGTTAACCGGTAGTGTCAGTGCATTTCGTATTGTACACATTGTGGCCTACATTCTAGCTTACAGATCTTATATAAATTATGGTTTACACAAGCATGGCCGGCACGTCAACACTTTGTACTGTTATTTTACCTTATAGTCCTAATGTTATATACAGAATAGCTTTCTCCTAATATTATATACAGAATAGCTTTCTCCTGATATTATATACAGAATAGCTTTCTCCTGATATTATATACAGAATAGCTTTCTCCTGATAATATATACCCTGATATTATATACAGAATAGCTTTCTCCTGATATTATAAACAGAATAGCTTTCTCCTGATATTATATACAGAATAGCTTTCTCCTGATAATATATACCCTGATATTATATACAGAATAGCTTTCTCCTGATATTATAAACAGAATAGCTTTCTCCTGATATTATAAACAGAATAGCTTTCTCCTGATATTATAAACAGAATAGCTTTCTCCTGATATTATATACAGAATAGCTTTCTCCTGATATTATATACAGAATAGCTTTCTCCTGATATTATAAACAGCATAGCTTTCTCCTGATAATATATACCCTGATATTATATACAGAATAGCTTTCTCCTGATATTATATACAGAATAGCTTTCTCCTGATAATATATACCCTGATATTATATACAGAATAGCTTTCTCCTGATATTATAAACAGAATAGCTTTCTCCTGATATTATAAACAGAATAGCTTTCTCCTGATATTATAAACAGAATAGCTTTCTCCTGATATTATATACAGAATAGCTTTCTCCTGATATTATATACAGAATAGCTTTCTCCTGATATTATATACAGAATAGCTTTCTCCTGATAATATATACCCTGATATTATATACAGAATAGCTTTCTCCTGATATTATAAACAGAATAGCTTTCTCCTGATAATATATACCCTGATATTATATACAGAATAGCTTTCTCCTGATATTATATACAGAATAGCTTTCTCCTGATAATATATACCCTGATATTATATACAGAATAGCTTTCTCCTGATATTATATACAGAATAGCTTTCTCCTGATATTATATACAGAATAGCTTTCTCCTGATAATATATACCCTGATATTATATACAGAATAGCTTTCTCCTGATATTATAAACAGAATAGCTTTCTCCTGATATTCAGCTTAATACCAAATGTATATCTTCAAATCCTTACTTATCTGAGCAGGTTTAAACAAGAAATGTCACCAATAACAAATGTCCCCGAACAATTTGACTCCATGTGTGACCTTGATCTTTTAGCTACGGACATGAATCTTATACACGGCACACCTTTTCATTGTGGTTAACATTTGTCTGAAGTTTTATGGAAATCCCTTCAGTTCTTTCAAAGTTATGGCTGTGACATGGTTGTTTGGATGGAAGGACGAACGGACTGATGGTGCAATTACTATATGCCTCCCTTTGGGAGCATAAAATGTATTTGATCAAGTTCAGATGAAAACACGTTGATTCCTGATCTTACTTATAATCTTCGGGTATGTCCATCTCCAGGCCGAATCTGTTGTTCAACTCATGACACAGTCGTCTCAAGGTGGCGAGAATGTTTGTCGACCCTGGGGCAGCCCCGGCAAAGTGGGTCAGAACGCACGAGCCACTATCGCAGAACTTGGAACCCACATACTCTGACGCAAGACTAGCCTGACAAATAGATAGGACGTCAGAACACTTTAACCTGATTTATAATACAGATGTGCTGTAAAAGTAACAAAGTCTGATCTAATGCAGGAAACGAAATACCATTCTGAATGACATATATGTACAAAACATTACTGTTTTACAGGGACACACAGCAATCTGGTGTTTTTTTTAAAATTGCAGTTTCTCGTCCACATAACCTACTACTTGCAAATCATTATTTACAATTCCTTAAATAGTTCAAAGCAAATTTTGCTACATAGTACCATTGTTGTATGCACCAATAATATATAGAAACCTATGGTAGTGTAGTGAAGAAAAACTCCAAATTGTGTACTACTTCTTATTTAACCCTTAACCCACTACATACATATATAATAGACTGTTCCTTCTAAGACCATTCCATTTATGTGACAAAGGGGTGTTCTTGGGGAAATGACTGATCAATGTAAACCCTGATCAGCCTGCGAGTTACAATGGACACAAAGGCTATTATAGTCATGCTTAGCGGGTTAAGTGTTAATTATGTGCAAGCAGGTACAAAGTAACTAGAACACTTGTGTCATGGAACACTTGTGTCATCTGCTGTATGCTTTTTTCAGCCAGTTATGACCTTGAATAGGTTGCAGAGAGGTTACTCTGCCAAAATGAAAGTCAGAGTTATTGGACATGTGTAACAACATTCCTTGAGGTATTTGTGTGTGAAGTTTCATGAACATAGATCAAAAAGTTATGGCCAAGGTTAGGTTTCAGGTTAAAATGGCGGACAGCGACAACAGACAAAATGATCCCTAAGTGTCTGCCATGCTACGCAGGTGACACAAAAATGATTTGAATGCTTCATAAGCATACTTCAAGATTGCCATGTGTACCATTTACAAACATATTTTAGCATAACTGGAAATAACGAATTAAATTGCAGCATTTCCTTAGTGTTGTTTGTTCTAGTTTAAAGGATCTCTATTGACCTCAAAATTTGAAACTGCCTAAAGCATAATGTAAAATATAAAAATAACAACAGTTACACAAGCGGTTCTATATCATATCAGGCTGGTACCAGGCTATCATACTGTTGCAAACTCACCAGCAGTGCTGACTTCCCGGTGCCCGGTTTACCAGCGAGGGAGATAACTCCAGACTTTAAATCAGTTATCATTCGGATGCTGTCAGCTATCAGCTTTTTACGACCAACAAACTGGCTCTTTTGATTGGCCACATACGCATCATGAAGTTTGGTCACATGACCTGCTTCATCCAAGATGGCCTCCTGAAATGAAGATTTGTGATAGTAAAATCAGGCTACTTCATTATAAAATGAAAGACATGTATGATCAGTATGATCAGAAATTATGAGCCTAATTACAGAACCAGAAAATCTATATTATAGTATATTATATGTTTTAAAGTACATTAGGATTTTAAGAGAAAAATCTAAAAAATAATAATAAAAAAAAATCCAATTCATGATAAAAAATGTCATATCGGTCAACATACAGTGTACGATCGAGTGGCTCGGGTCTAAATTTTTTTAAATCAACCATAGTTTTTGTATGAAAATAGGCTTAAAATGATTCCGTTATCCCTAGGGGTACACAGCCTTGAATAGCGCATATTACTGTGCAGAATGAAATTCATCTTAACCCTTAACCCGCTATAATGGACTGTTCTTTCTTTGAATTAAGACCATTCCATTTATGTGACAAAGGGGTGTTTTGGAGAAAATGACTGATCAGCAGCCAGACATTGTAAACCCTGATCAGCCTGTGAGTTACTCATTGTAGTCATGTTTAGCGAGTTAAGGGTTAAATAAGGAGTATTTTAGGCTCATTCTGTATGTTTTGGCCCTTTAGAATAGAAAATATCACAATTTGTCAATTTTCAGTCGGACCCTAAACCCGAGTGGTGGTCTTACTGTGGGAGAAAACCTGATGACCGGAGAAAATCCACATCCGCAGTGTGATATGCACTGAACAGACCAGACAGCCACAGTGTAATATGCACTGAGCAGACCAGACAGCCGCAGTGTGATATGCACTGAGCTGACCAGACAGCCGCAGTGTGATATGCACTGAGCTGACCAGACAGCCGCAGTGTGATATGCACTCAGCTGACCAGACAGCAGCAGTGTGATATGCACTCAGCTGACCAGACAGCCGCAGTGTGATATGTACTGAGCTGACCAGACAGCCGCAGTGTGATATGCACTCATCTGACCAGACAGCAGCAGTGTGATATGCACTGAGCTGACCAGACAGCTGCAGTGTGATATGTACTGAGCTGACCAGACAGCCGCAGTGTGATATGCACTCAGCTGACCAGACAGCCGCAGTGTGATATACACTGAGCTGACCAGACAGCCGCAGTGTGATATGCACTCAGCTGACCAGACAGCCGCAGTGTGATATGTACTGAGCTGACCAGACAGCAGCAGTGTGATATGCACTCATCTGACCAGACAGCAGCAGTGTGATATACACTGAGCTGACCAGACAGCCGCAGTGTGATATGTACTGAGCTGACCAGACAGCCGCAGTGTGATATGTACTGAGCTGACCAGACAGCCGCAGTGTGATATGCACTCATCTGACCAGACAGCTGCAGTGTGATATACACTGAGCTGACCAGACAGCCGCAGTGTGATATGTACTGAGCTGACCAGACAGCTACAGTTCAGGACTTATTTCCACCCTTGATTGCCATATTGCTGGTATATGCCCTTAGAAGTAATGGCATTATTTGTAAAACCCTTGTTTCAAACTGTGTAAAGGTGGGAATAAAGTTTGCATAACTAAGTACTACGACAATGAGATGTTATACCTCATCTGGGAAGTGTTTCTGTATAGCGTTCCACAGGTTGTTGAGGGCACGTGCACCAAACTGGTCGAGGTGAGACACTATAGGCTTCCCGTCTATTACTCCACCCCACTCACATGGGTAACTAAAACAGGATCAGTACATACAATTATAAATCACTCCACCCCACTCACATGGGTAAATAAAACATGGTCAGTATAAATATACTAACTCACGGTCAGTACAAACAATTATAAATATAAGAACACATATGGTCAGTACACACAATTATAAATATCACAACACAAATGGTAACTACATACAATTATAAATATATGAACACATATGTAACTACATACAATTATAAATATAAGAACACATATGGTAATTACATACAATATATAGAATTAGAATACTCTTTTGATAACAGGTTTGAATAGATGAAATATTTTTTCAAACTTTAATGTTTTTTGTAAATCTGATTTTTTAATTTGATAGAAGCATGAAATCCACACACAAAATTATCCCGATACAAAAACTAATGTGACTTCGGCTCTCTTTAAAACTAGATTTTCAAACTTTTAACTCAGTTTGACACAAACCAAATGGAATCTAACACTTCTGACAGTGGATCCACGGTGTAGCTTGAATGCTTCTATACACTGTTCACCATTAAAACATCGCAGTTAAAGAAACTAACCTGCCAAACAACGGCAACATTACACTACAAAACTGCTTTTCAAAACTCTATCCAGGTGTTCAGGTCATATAATAACATATATTTGGCAATTAAAAGTAAAGGTTTATTCACGGGTTCTAAAACACTGGTCATTGAATATGCGTTAAAGGTGCGTAAAAGGAAATATGAGTTGGTTAACTCTTAATTCGACGCTCCAGTTTCGGGGTTTGGCTTGGCTGGGTAAAACCGTTTATATTGTGTCTACAGAGTTTGAATTCTCAAAATATGTAAGTTGTATATAGATTTGGCTGTTGTTGGTGGGATAACTACTTTAAATTTAACAATTTTATAGTCCATTGTTTCTGTTAAACTGATTTAGAACTGACTGTTGGTTTAATTGTTACAACCTATATTTGAACCCCCAAAAGAGAGTTTTATATGGGCCTCTCACTACCTATGATTTGGAACTGACTGACCAGTTAATTGTCAAGACCTTAATTTGAACCCTCGAAAGAGAGTTTTCTATGGGCCTCTCGACTAACAATGATTAGGAACTGACTGCTCAGTTAAATGTGATGACCTAAATTTGAACCCTCGAAAGAGAGTTTTCAATGAGCCTCTCGACTACCAATGATTTTGAACTGATTGCAAGTTTAATTTCACTACCTAAAAACTAGAGTTTTCTATGAATCTCTCAACTACCAATAGAAGGTGGATACAGACCGGCACTTACCCATCAAACACCTCCAGTCCGCTCCTTCTAATTCTCTGTTTTAAAGCAGCCATCCCAGTTTTGGATACACTGTTCTCATCTATAAAGTCTTCTCTGTACTCTTTTGGTATGCCACTTAAAGCAAAGAAAGTATGTATATATATGTTAATATGTACATGGTAATACACCATCATCATCATCATCCTCTTTATTTATCTTCAGCAATTTCAGTAAAAAAAGTCATCATCTTTAATCACCTTTTTTTCATATTAAAGGGACACACGGCAATCTTGAAGTGTTTCAAATGGTTGTCTCGATTTATATATCCAGTACCAGTTTTACTTTTACCCTGGTTACATTTAAATAAATCAAATTTTAAGTATTCACTATTTCGTCTTACTATACTATAAGTTTTAATATATTATTGGTGCAATAATATCAAAAATTAATAATATGCAAAAACAAATTGCTTTATACTATTCTTATAGTTAATATTAATGATTGAACAAATGCAAGTTATGCAGAAAAATTAGCGGGACGCCGTGAGTTTTTAAAAAATAAAGATTGCCGTGTGTCCCTTTAAATATGCTTGGCAACCTATACCAAATTCTAGATTTAAAAGTAATGCAAGTCAGTGTTAAAAACAACACCAATAACTGTGTTTAAACTTGTTTCTAATTCTGAACAACAGTTCAATAGATTATCAAACATCTTACAGCATTACAAACTTTATCAATAACTGTAACTGCTAATTATCCCTCACCTTTCAAACGCTGAATTTCTAAGATAGAAGAAAGCTCTATCCTTCATTGCCAATGAATTGTGGAGGGCAGCACCATGCATCTCCAGTTCGGTGACCGATGCACCAGGCGGGTATGCTCGCACCCAGTCATACTCCTGAGTGTCTGGAACTATATACTTGTCCGGTACCCACCCGTATCTCTGACCCAGGATACCGACAAAGAACTGACATTTCTTGATCTCCGACAGACACAGTTCCAGGGTCCTGGATAATAACACATGTTGGTTTTACATCAATCCTAAGATGAATCGTGCAACAAGTCGTAATACTTCTAGATATAACTCTCAATGGCGAAGAGGAAATAAATATGTGGACTGACCCTCAGATGGATCTATGTCTTGAACACAAATGATAAAATAAACTATTCATTTATAAGAACTAATTTGTTAAGCTCCAATTGTTTGTATCCTACATGTGATATCTTACTCCACGAGAACAAAACTCACAGAAGTTTGACTCTTCCGAAGTCGAAAATCTGTGAGATTTGGACATCTCAATGAAAAAGAAATTGTGAATAGAAAACAAATTTGAAAGCTATTAAATGACATCTTCCTACAGTACTTTATTTTAGTAAATGCTTTAAAAAGCTTAAATGTATGAAAAAAATTAATAAAACCTCAACTATACCTTATTTTTTATAGAATCTCACAGATTTTGGACAAATCCCCGTTAAAATATTCTTAAATCTCCCAGACTGCGGCTTCAAAAGTATCACATGTATGTTGTATGAATTTAAATATTGTTGCTTTTATTAGTCTGTGATTCCACACTACAGCAGTTTCATTCTTTAATAGATCCTTGACACAACTGTTAGCAATTATCATTTTACGTTATAGTGAGATATCCTGGTGCTTATGGTTAACATAAAACAGTAATCAATGTACTATTGTTCTGGGCACTCGTTTCAACCAATATTTTTGAGCATTAACATGAGCAATTTAATAATACATATAAAAATTATATATCATTAAAACTACAATGTTTATTAATGGTAAATAAAAATACCTTAGTTTTGAAAATCGGTTGAAAAATAAGTATTTTACAGCTTTTTGATGGGGCTTTCCCCATGTACCATATATTTGTCGACATACAACACACATCCGCAGATACCATACACCTTGACTTTGCGACCAAGATCCTGGGAAAAAAATATTTTGTGAAAAAATAAATAAATTGTTTTGTACTGTAAATCGGACAAAAACTTTTGTTTTCGATTTCAGAACAGTGGATCGCCATTTTGAAGCCTTGCCAAAGAGCAATTTTAAAATGAAAGCTGATTGGCTAAAAATGAGCAGCGTGTTAGACTGTGTTTTTGTTATTTACTCAATATCAATAAAACATTCCCAAATCCCCCGTGTTTCTATGTTCTCAACACCTACTCAAACACCTCAACACCGACTCAAACTCCTCTCATTCAATGACAGTTAAACAAACTATAACCAATACATTCAAATTATCAATAGATTGAAATTAAACAATTTCGTATTCGAGTTATACATATCACTTTTCATAGTACCATTGAATAAACCCCTCTTCACTTTAAATTAGAAATCACCGTAGATCGAAACTCCGAGCCTCGTTTACGTTACAAATTTTCAATACACAACAATATTTATCATATTTCTTCGTAAATAATCCACAAAATACCAGATGAATCATAATAATTACAGCTAACTCATCAAATATTTTATACAGGCCAACTTTTGTATTTATACTAGTTGGTAAACAGTGATTACAACATGAATGACATTGCAGCCATTACAGAAATCAATTATCTACAAACGCGGCAATTTCATTAATATACCAAACAATCGAGAACTCACCAGACAAATCCATATTTAGGTTCTGCAACCAAATATTTACCAAGAATCTAATAGCTGTAGAATATATAAAACTACATTCTCAATCAGACCTTTACAAGTCTATAGATTACTACTAAAATATATATTATTACATCTCTTAGATTCTTGGTAAATATTTGGTTGCAGAACCTAAATAAGGATTTGTCTGGTGAGTTCTCGATTGTTTGGTATATTAATGAAATTGCCGCGTTTGTAGATAATGTATTTCTGTAATGGCTGCAATGTCATTCATGTTGTAATTGTTTGTTAAATGTGATGTTTGTATATATTGCAGGCTTTATATTACCCGTATATAAAGAACCCTAAATCATGGATTGGAGTTGTTGAATTTACCCCCATAAGACCATGGTTACACATACATAACAAACAGCGATGTTTTTATCGTATTTCTTCGTAAATGATCCATAAAACGCAAGGTGAATCATAATTGTATTCTGTAAAAAAAGTAAATATATCAAATGCACCATAGTTTGTTCAGAAAATAAGAACTGGCCAACTTATGTTCGATTTATACTTGCTGGTAAACAGCGGTCGTGCATTTTTTTCCCTCAATTTTCGCTGGAAACAGAAAGTAAACAACTTGTTGTTTAGGATAACACGCACCAAAAATTCTAAAAAAAAAAAAGAAGACATTTTTTATGCAGCAGAATTTTGCATTCAAAATGCCTACTAAAAACAACTTTTTCACGTGCAATGTCATTTTTCAACCGATTTTGAAAAGTAAGGTATTTTTATTTACCAATAAAAACGCCTGTTTCACTGTCAGATATGCATCTTATTTGGGTATTAGTTGAATTTAGTTTTAGAAGTCCAAAAAGCCTTTGGCTGAAACAAGCGCCCCAAACAATAACTACATACAACTTACTTGTTACTGCGGGTATCCTCCTCCGTTACTCCCCATCTCAGGTCCATCTCATACACATTGATGAAGTGTTTCTTACCAAGGGCACGTAACTCTGGGAACACAAATCGTGTCAGCAAATCCCGTTCCCCATGCATGTCACGGAATGTAGACGAGATGAACACACGTGCTGTCCTCCAGCTGTAATGCACGTGTTATTATTAATGTAAGATATGACAACCTTGTACACATGCTCGACACCTATGGCTTTGTTTGTTTGTTTAGTTTGGTATTATTTTTTTAATGGTGGAGGCAGACTACCCACTTATTCCTGGGTAGAACCAGTACTGTATACCTCCTACCATCTGAGTGTATGAATCAACATTTTCTCATACAAGTCGAGCTCCCAGTGGGATTCGATCTCGCAGCTGTGAGCGGCAAAAGGTTTCAAACCCAGCGTCTTTGCCCTCCCGAACACGGAAGTGCTTCACTTTATGGCTCCTTGTACTGTATATGACTGCTTTTATGATACATTTTATATGATACTTATATATAAAAGGAGCAGTACATGCATGCATGAAAATTAAATGAAAAAGTTTGTTTTAAAAAAAGAAAATTTCATGACATTTTTCTTATATGAAATCATGTTAACTCCTTTATATATAAATAATATAAATAATATAGAATATATGTGGCACCTTTATATAAGAATCAGATAGGAATACATGCATGCATAGGCCATATTGCCTATGCAGGCACCAATTAATATATGGAAAAGAATAATTTTTGCTTGAAAGGTAAGTTGAATTAACCATAGATGCTGGCTCTTACTTTGGCACATATTTAGGCATTAAATAGACCTGTTGGCAAGGCCTATAACATTTTCTAAATTCAAAATTACAATATCTACAGTACAGACTCTATTGTAGCTGTACCTTTAGGATGTCCTATTGGTTAAAAGGCAGAGGGACTATAAACCTTAAACTACACACATACGTGCACACATCATTTGAAAGGTTTGCAATATACAAGTGTAGATTCAGATGACAGGAAGCTAGTGCCACTGCACTTGTATGGGTGTGAGTTGTATCCCATTAAAAATGGCCTACAACATGGACATGATTTGGTGTTTATTACACATGTCATGTATTCCATTAAACCATGACCTACAACATGGACATGATTTGGTGTGTATTACACATGTCATGTATCCCATTAAACCATGACCTACAACATGGACATGATTTGGTGTGTATTACACATGTCATGTATTCCATTAAACCATGACCTACAACATGGACATGATTTGGTGTGTATTACACATGTCATGAATCCCATTAAACCATGACCTACAACATGGACATGATTTGGTGTGTATTACACATGTCATGTATCCCATTAAAACATGACCTACAACATGGATATGATTTGGTGTGTATTACACATCATGTATCCCATTAATCCATGACCTACATCATGGACATGATTTGGTGTGTATTACACATGTCATGTATCCCATTAAACCATGACCTACAACATGGACATGATTTGGTGTTTATTACACACATCATGTATCCCATTAAAACATGACCTACAACATGGACATGATTTGGTGTTTATTACACACGTCATGTATCCCATTAAAACATGATCTACAACATGGACATGATTTGGTGTTTATTACACACATCATGTATCCCATTAAAACATGACCTACAACATGGACATGATTTGGTGTGTATTACACATGTCATGTATCCCATTAAACCATGACCTACAACATGGACATGATATGGTGTGTATTACACATGTCATGTATCCCATTAAAACATGACCTACAACATGGATATGATTTGGTGTGTATTACACATCATGTATCCCATTAATCCATGACCTACATCATGGACATGATTTGGTGTGTATTACACATGTCATGTATCCCATTAAACCATGACCTACAACATGGACATGATTTGGTGTTTATTACACACATCATGTATCCCATTAAAACATGACCTACAACATGGACATGATTTGGTGTGTATTACACATGTCATGTATTCCATTAAAACATGACCTACAACATGGACATGATTTGGTGTGTATTACACATTGTAACACATGGACCGAAGGTATAATTATAATGAAATCATCTTTTCAGTCATGATGGAACATTTCTCAACACACAGAGCATCTATATCTCCTAATTCTTCAGCCACTAATGAACAGAAGACGCCATTGATGAACATTTTAAATATCATAGGAACACACAATTTATTCTAAAAACCTTCTTCAAATTTATTTGACAATAATACACAATTTTATATAAATAAGACAGACCACTTCTAAAATGTTATCCATCTTTAACTTATGATTGCTTCCCTTTTAATTTCATCGCACAAATACATGAAAAGGGGTTGCCATGGTGACAACAGAATTGTATATCTATACATACCATGGTGTTTGTAGAGCCAGTTGTAGAGGTTTCTCCACGCTCAGTTTGGGCGGAGCTGGCTTGTCACCAGGAATTGTGGGTAATGGTTTCAGGTTGAATGCCTCGTCAATCTTCTCAATGTGGCGTAGCTGGCCGCCATCACCACGCTCAGCAATAAATCTATTTCAAGTATGTAAAATTAATACATATACAAGTGTTCTAAGCATCAATTTGCTTGTTTGTTTGATTAGTATTTTGTGTCATGTTTAGGACATTTTAGGCTATATATGACAGTCAATGTTTTTGTGGTAGAGGCAGACCATCCAATTTTTCCTGGGTAGAACCAGTACTATATACCTCTCACCATCCGTAAGAATCGACACGTTCTCATTTACAAAGTTGAGCTCCCATTGGGATTCAAACCCGAATCATGAGAGGCAAGGTATACAATGCAATGTTGTCAACACCCTGACCACAAAGGTGCTATGTAGCATCAAATTATATACAGAAGAATCAAATTACATACAGAAGAATCAAATCAGAAGAATCAAATTACATACAGAAGAATCAAATTACATACAGAAGAATCAAATTAGAAGAATCAAATTACATACAGAAGAATCAAATTACATACAGAAGAATCAAATTAGAAGAATCAAATTACATACAGAAGAATCAAATTACATACAGAAGAATCAAATTACATACAGAAGAATCAAATTATGTACAGAAGAATCAAAACAGAAGAATCAAATTACATACAGCATGTACAGAAAAATCAAATTATGTACAGAAGAATGGAGCTTATTCTATAAGGTATCTTAAAAGGCCTTGTATACAACTAATTTCTTAACTTCTCGAATATCTTTTTTTATGTGCTGGCTTAATTTTTTCGTCTTTAGCTTTCATGTGTGGCAAACATCAGTATTTATATAGTATTTATATGTTTTGTAATATCTGGTATAAACTATAAATTCATTTTACCTCAATATCTGATCACTGAAGCCAGAGATGTAGATGTTGTTGTCATGTTCTGGCTTAATGTCACTGGCAAACCTGTAAATGAATAATATAAATTAATGCATAAACATATTTCATCCATTTTGTACAGGGGTCCCTGTTTCTGCTTTCCTACCCCCTTTTCATTGCTCACTGCTCCCTCTCACCACTTCTGAACCTTATCAACTTGAAAGCCTCCTCTCCAGCCCTTTCCTCATTGCTCTCTGCCCTTTCTACACCACTCACTGCCTGTTATGCTCAATCCCCCATTCATGAATTCTCCATAATTTCTAGCCCCTTTTCCTAATCCCGTACAGCACCATCTTTCACCACTGAACAATCTCCTTCCCTCCAAATCATCTCTCAAGTGGGATAACCTCCTTCTCTTCAAAACATCTCTCAAGTGGGATAACCTCCTTCTCTTCAAATCATCTCTCAAGTGGTTATCCCAATATTCAAATAAAGTATATTCCAGAATAACTACAAACAAACTGAACATGTGTGTTGAATATTCAAATTTACAAATGTCTGAGCACTTCTAATGCACAGACTACATACCCGCATGACTTGCCGGCAAATGACACATTGACATAGAGGAGATCTGGGTTAACCAGACGCCTGTAGCTATCGAGCCATGCTGCCATTACTTGACGCTGGGCATGAATGTCATCACCTCCA
Source organism: Cyrtodaria siliqua (assembly GCA_037043455.1). Classification (NCBI taxonomy): domain Eukaryota; kingdom Metazoa; phylum Mollusca; class Bivalvia; order Adapedonta; family Hiatellidae; genus Cyrtodaria; species Cyrtodaria siliqua. The sequence goes on from JAWPHD010003695.1 coordinate 134,764, forward strand.
GTCAACAACAGCAAGTTGTCTATCTGCAACACACAATACATTCCAACAAGTTGATCAAACATTTATAATAAGTGCATCAGGGAAAACTAGAACTATCACTGAAGGTGATGAATAGATTCTAAGTCAAACAAAGGGCCATAATTCTGTAATAAATTAGGCAATCAACAATGGGTGATGTAGAGGGACATAAGTTGTTATGTGTATATGAAGTTTGGGAACAACCGATTCAAAACTGTTTGAGGAATGCAAGTAATAACAAGAGGTCAATGACCTTAAAGCTCTACTGATTGATTTTGATTTCAGGAAGTAGTCGCTACAGACTTGTTTTTTGAAAATCTATTTTTAACCGTGGCGGCCATCTTGAATTTCCGGCAGACCTGAAATTTTGCTAAGATCAATAAGACATTAAGAGCAACATTCCTGTGAAGTTTCATGAAAATCCGTCAGGTAGTTTCAAAGAAGTAGTCGCTACAAGTTTTCATTATATAACTCTATGTAAACAAAGCAGCCATGTTTAAGGTCAAATCAAATTGATTTTCGACAAGGACCAACATCATGTCATACTGATCATTTTAGAAAAAGTCCCATATCAATATCTCTTATTGTTTTGAAGAAGTAGTCGCTACAAACTTATTTATTTTAAATCTATTTTTAGCCTTGGCGGCCATCTTGAATTTCCGGCCGACCTGAAATTTTTCTAGGATCAACTAGACATCAAGAGCAACATTCCTGTGAAGTTTCATGAACATCCGTCAAGTAGTTTCAGAGGAGTAGTCGCTACAAGTTTTTACTATATAACTCTATGTAACCAAAGATGGCCACTGGCAGCCATGTTTAACGTCGAATCAAAATAATTTTCCACAAGGATCTACACCATGTCATGCTGATCATTTTAGAAAAAGTCCCATATCAATATCACTTATAGTTTTCAAGAAGTAGTCGCTACAAACTTATTTTTTAAAAATCTATTTTTAGCTGTGACGGCCATCTTGAATTTCGGGCCGACCTGAAATTTTGATAGGATCAATAAGACATCAAGAGCAACATTCCTGTAAAGTTTCATGACAATCCGCCAAGTAGTTTCAGAGGAGTAGTCACTACAAGTTTTTACTATATAACTCTATGTAAACAAAGATGGCCGCTGGCAGCCATGTTTAACGTTGAATCAAAACGATTTTTGACTAGGATCAACATCATGTAATGCTGATCATTTTAGAAAAAGTCCCATATCAATATCACTTATAGTTTTCAAGAAGTAGTCGCTACAAACTTATTTTTTAAAAATCTATTTTTAGCTGTGACGGCCATCTTGAATTTCCGGCCGACCTGAAATTTTTCTAGGATCAATAAGACATCAAGAGCAACATTCCTGTAAAGTTTCATGACAATCCGCCAAGTAGTTTCAGAGAAAAAGTCGCTACAAGTTTTTACTATATAACTCTATGTAAACAAAGATGGCCGCTGGCAGCTATGTTTAACGTTGAATCAAAACGATTTTTGACTAGGATCAACATCATGTCATGCTGATCATTTTAGAAAAAGTCCCATATCAATATCACTTATAGTTTTCAAGAAGAAGTCGCTACAAACTTGTATTTTAAAACTCTATTTTTAGCTTTGGCGGCCATCTTGGATTTCACATCAACATGAATTTTTGCTAGGATCAACTAGACTTTATGGGCAACATTTCTGTAAAGTTTCATGAGTATCCATCCAGTAGTTTCAGCTGTGAAGTCGCTACAAATAAAAGTTTACGGACAGACAGACGGACAGACGGACAGACGGACGGACGGACGACGGACGCCGCACCACGGCATAAGCTCTGCTGATCTCTGATCAGTAGAGCTAAAAATGTGTTACGCTACAGGACGGGGCAAAAATGTGTTACGCTAAAGGACGGGGCAAAAATGTGTTACGCTACAGGACGGGGCAAAAATGTGTTACGCGATGCAACAAGATGTTATGGACAATGTGATTCTTATATAGCCACTTCACTTTGTAGAAGTGGGGGATAATAAATCATACACACATTAACTAATGGAAAAGAATGTTTTATGCTCTCATCCAATACCTAATGCAAACTTGAAATAAAATGCGTTTTACAGCACACCGACAAAAAAGGTTATATGGCGCCAACAGGAATAAGCATTCCAGGCTGACCCTTCATTTGCATTGAGATAAAAAATATGCAGAATGTGCCTTGAACCTTCACACCTGCTGAACTGCAGAGTTGCTGCAAATTTTCTTGTTAACACTAGTTTTCACAGCAGCCATGTTCATTGTTTTCTGTCATCACTTAAGTAGCACCTGCAACACTACAGGAATTATGATGAAGACCTTTAATGAACAGGACAAGAGAGAAGCGCCTGGTGGCGTTAAAGCTGGGTATTCCAAAATGTGAAAGATGTGAAATAATAGGGCTTTTCTAGTTTTTTTAGGATTGAGAAGAGGCTTTATGTTGAAAACCTAGTTTTCATTTTTAGCACATGATGTTTGATACATGTCAGCAACTTACTGTCCAAGTTTTATAATAATTGCACATAATAATCTAAATGAATTGAATGTTGCTTAACGGCTCATCAATGCAGTCTAGGTTATTTAGAGCTGCCCCAGATAGAGGGGAAGGATACATTGGAATTCCGGAACCGTGCCCTACTCTTATTATCGGATAGATTATGATTCTTTAACGTGCTCGGAGGATAGACCGATACACGGGACCGCCGGTTTATGTCCCTATCCGACGGACGAGGCTAAGGGAAAGTGTCTTGCCCAAGAACACGCCGACGAAACTCAGTGGCACTATGGAGGACTGAACCCGGGGCCTCCGGTTACAAATCCGCCGTGCTACCGACTGCACCACGAAAACCCGGCTAAGAATGACAAAATGAACATGACTTCGTGGGGGGGGATTTTACCCTCTGCTTGAATAAACAGTGGCCCTATTCTTGTCCAGGAAACAAATGAGGGAATTCAAACTTGAATCAAAATTTAAAATCAGTTAACACATTACTTTTAAAGTAAAGGCATGTTTTGCTTACAACACAGACAAAATGTTGAATAGTTATGCGAAAATATAATAGCACAAGTAACATACCTGTATTCTGTCTCGTAGATGTTCCATAATAACTTGTACAGGAAGTCCAGATCTGAACTCAAATACACCTGGTACCTGTGGTGCATAACACATACATACATTATTATACAAAGTATACTCTTTACCCGTCACAGGAATTATTCAGAAAACAAGTCAAAATTGTGGAAATTACAGGGCTTTTTTTTCCGCAAAATTGGGAAAAGGTCCAGGCTTGTCCATTCTGGAAAAAAAACATGAGCTTATTTCTCATTTCGTGAAAGATGCAAAGATTTCATCAATTAAATAAATATGACAATACTATCTTTATATTTTCATCCATTATTTAGTATAATTACTAACTTCTCAGCTTAGGAAAACACATTGCAGAATTAAAAGTTTTTTTCTCGAATTCTGAGAAACTGCTGCTTTCTGATTTGAGGAATATTTCAGCCAAAGTTGGGATTAAACAGTCAAGTCTTCAATTGTCCGCGGAGCGGGAAAATAATCATCACTCACATCTATGAGCTGTTTGTTGAGCACAGTAGACATGTTCTCCAGGATGGTTCCCTGGTCTAGCTCTACTGCACAGTACTTGCCCACCGAGCTGTCAAATATCACCATCACACACTCCTCACACGAGTACTTGCACATCAATCCCAGCAGTACACTCACTTCCTGCATCTATAAATAGAATGGGAAAGAACACTGAATTATAACATAACATGTTTTGCTGCAGCTGTAATAAATGCTGCGTCATTTATACTTTAAAAAGTTCTAGAAAGGGGAGTGAAATCTGTGTCACATGGTGAAAAGCGGAGTTATCACAATTTCACAAAATTAGTCTTCACAAGAAACATTCAACAAAAAAGAAGATTAATTATTACTGGAATCAAGTACCAATCTTACCCACCAATCATAAAGAAATCTGCAAACCTAATGTCAACAAGCACAGGCTGTATCCATAAATGTCTTACATGATGAAAATTTTTTTGTTTGTTTGTTTGTATGGTGTTTTACGTCATTTTCAACACATGTAAGGTTATATATGACGGTTGATTTTTTGTGGTGGAGGTAGCTCACCCACTTTTTCTAGGAAGAACCAGTACTGTACACCTCCCGCCATTCATAAAAATCGACACTTCCTCACTTACAAGTCGAGATCCCAGTGGGATTCAAACCCGCAGCGATGAGGCGAAGGTTTACAACGCAACATCATTAACCATTGGCCACGGAAACGCTGGATGGAAATGACTATTTACAGTGCCTACCTGCCGTAAGCCAATTTTATTGGTGCAATTTTTAACATCATTCACGCCATCAGAAATGTACAGTTGCATGATGTCATGCTGTAAATAAATCTACTAATGTTAACTGATGGCCATGTTGACACATAAATTACACCTGCTGATCTCATTTGTAGCTTCACACAATGTACATACAATTAAACAACACAAATTTCAAAATGCTGTCGCCATACAGAAATTTGAAGTTTGAATCTCTCAAAATCCTTATTTCAATCCAACAATTTTCCAGAGGCTTGGATGAGTTACAGTGCCCCCAAGAAATATATATTAATATACATGTACAAGTTATCTGACCAATCTGCACTTCTCCTACAATACAAAAACTTACTGTTCTAGGTTTGCCCAGTCCCCTGGCAGCTGTACATGGTACGGCCATATTTGGTCCCACGTCACATAAGATGACTGTCCTGCCTCTGATTGGTGATACATTGTACACCGTGGCAATCTTCACAGCCGCATCCAGAGCTTTACGGTACCGGTTTATAATGGCAGTGTCATAGGGTGTCTCCCTGGTGGAAGAAATCACAAAATATGATAAGGGAAGTTTTTAATTGGCAACTAACTGACAGATCCTGATTATGTCTGGCTACTCTGGCACAATTTAATATCATTCTAATTTGTGATCATTCCATTTTGTCAGTGCCCATGACAGGAATATGGTTTCATGAATATCCATTTAAAAAACAACAACAGCAGAGAACTGCTGATAGTTAATATTTCAATGGACCATAGCAAGCATGAATTGGACTTTTAAAATTTATCTGAAGAAACAACAATTATAATATTTTAATTTCATTAATTTCATTGTAATCTGTAACATACTTGGTTTGATTTTGCTTCTCCATCTTCTTTTTCCTTTTCTCTATCCACCAGTTTTTGTCAGTAACCTTTGTCTTTCCACCGCGGGCTCCCCGGCCTCCACGACCTCCCCGCCCACCCCGGGACGATGATTCAACGTGGCCTTCTCCAGATGCTGCAGAAACAGCCTCTGCCACAATCTTTTCTTCTGAATAACACAAAAGACAACTAATATAGAGGAATATCTAAATAACACAACAGACAACTGATATAGAGAGTGAATAACGCAACATATAACTGATATAGAGGCTCTAATTAACACAATATACAACTGATATAGAGGATATAATTAACACAATATACAACTGATATAGAGGATCTAATTAACACAATATACAACTGTTACAGAGGAAGATCTAAATAACACAACATAAAACTGATAAAGAAGATCTAAATAACATAATAGACAACTGTTAATAGATGATCTAATTAACAAAACAGACAACTGATATAGAGGATCTAATTAACACAATAGACAATTAATAAAGAGACTGAATAACACAATAGACAACTAATGTAGAGGATCTAATTAACACAAAAGACAACTGATATATAACAACAGACAACTAATATTATAAAGAGACTGAATAACACAATAGACAACTGATATAGATGATATAATTAACAAAACAGACAACTGATATAGAGGATCTAATTAACACAATAGACAATTAATAAAGAGACTGAATAACACAATAGACAACTGATAAATAGGATCTAATTAACACAATAGAAAACTAATATTCTAAAGAGACTGAATAACACAACATACAACTGATATAAAAGCTCTGAATAACACAATAGACAACTGATACATAGGATCTAATTAACACAATTGATAACTAATAACGAGACCGAATAACACAACAGACAACTGATTTAAAAGCTCTGAATAACACAACAGATAACTAATGTAGAGAATCTAATTAACACAAAAGACAACTGATATATAGGATCTAATTAACACAATAGACAACTAATAACGAGACTGAATAACACAACAGACAACTGATTTAAAAGCTCTGAATAACACAACAGACACTTGATAAAGAGGATCTAATTAACACAACAGACAACTAATATCAGAACTTCGAATAAAAACACAACAGAAACTGATATATAGAGGCTCTAAAGTACACAACAGACTGCGCCATTTATGAAATCATTAATTGTAAAAACTTACGACTTTTTTCAAAATCTTTCTGCAATTGCTCCAACACTTCATAAGCAGAGAAAAATCGAAACGGAAACTGTTTACTGTAAATAACCGATCTCTGCAAATATAGTAAATTGATGTAACGTAGGTTTTAATATGATGCTAAAGACATTGTAACAGAGGAAAGTGAATGCGTAATGTTTATTGTTTATCTTTCTATGATATTTTATCTTCTGTAATACAATGACTTGTCTTTAACAATTTATCTTACATTAGAGCATCAGTTTTACAAGCCTCGCCAACACTATACCTATGATATACATGTAATACTGTGGGCTATTCCATTAAAACATACCCGGGACTCCAGGAAGGCAATTTAATTAACATCTATGGGTGGACCCTATTTTATGAAATTTTGTTCTTTAAACTCAACTTTGCATTTATGGGTTGGTGTTTAATTTCAAAAGTGCCTTTCTGGTGTCCCATGTATGTTTTAATGGAATAGTCCTCTGGTTCCATTCATTTTTATATGCATCAAATTTCATGATTTTTATATAATTTTTTATAACATATCTGAACGTTACTTTTTCGTGGGTGATTTCCCCTTTTGGATTATGTAATACTGAAGTAGACTGACTCATCCCAAGTAATTTGGAATCCAAAGATCATGTATCATCTGGTTCTCGTGTAATCACTAGCAATGAGTCCGAGTACCAGTAAGTTTACCTCATCTGTGAATTTACGGAGGACCCAGTTATGATGTTTCTGGGAGATTCCCGCCTTGATCAAGTTACGCAGATTACGCAACATGGCCATAAATGGCAGCTTCTTGTGATCTGCAAAGACAAGATTTATCACAAAGTTTAATACAAAACACAAAGTATAATAATAATGTATTCATGGGGTTTAATGACACTTGTAACAATCCTGCAGTCATATCACAAGTGTCTACTTGTTGCAGTGAGCTCAATGCTCAACACTGGAATACCACGCTGTAGACACACAATATGATACCCCACCCAGTCACATTATACTGACACCGTGCCGACCAGCCCTAAGCTACCCGATAAAAGCTGAACGTCAACCCAGGGAGCTACCAGTACCATTTATATCAAGTCTTTGGTACGACCCAGCCGGGGATCAAACGCACGTCCTCCTGCATGTGAGGCAGATGTCTCCCACTAGGCCATGCAGCATGTTCTGTTTTAGGTGGAATTTCTCATTATTGTGTAGTCGTTACCTAGTCAAAATAGGTGGTTCTTAAATTTTTTAAATTTTTACCAGAACAGTTACAGCTTCAATTATGTTTGTTCTACATGGGCTATTTATGTATTGTGCTGCATTTTCAGAAAGCAGGTGACACAGGCCATGTTAGGGTAAATTTACATGCAGACTGAGACAACAAGAGGTCAATGACCTTGAAGCTCTACTGATTGATTTTGATTTCAGGAAGTAGTCGCTACAGACTTATTTTTTGAAAATCTATTTTTAACCGTGGCGGCCATCTTGAATTTCCGGCCGACCTGAAATTTTGCTTAGATCAATAAGACATTAAGAGCAACATTCCTGTGAAGTTTCATGAAAATCCGTCAGGTAGTTTCAAAGAAGTAGTCGCTACAAGTTTTCATTATATAACTCTATGTAAACAAAGCAGCCATGTTTAAGGTCAAATCAAAACGATTTTCGACAAGGACCAACATCATGTCATACTGATCATTTTAGAAAAAGTCCCATATCAATATCTCTTATTGTTTTGAAGAAGTAGTCGCTACAAACTTATTTATTTTAAATCTATTTTTAGCTGTGGCGGCCATCTTGAATTTCCGGCCGACCTGAACATTTACTAGGATCAACTAGACATCAAGAGCAACATTCCTGTGAAGTTTCATAAACATCCGTCAAGTAGTTTCAGAGGAGTAGTCGCTACAAGTTTTTACTATATAACTCTATGTAACCAAAGATGGCCACTGGCAGCCATGTTTAATGTCGAATCAAAATAATTTTCCACAAGGATCTACACCATGTCATGCTGATCATTTTAGAAAAAGTCCCATATCAATATCACTTATAGTTTTCAAGAAGTAGTCGCTACAAACTTATTTTTTAAAAATCTATTTTTAGCTGTGACGGCCATCTTAAATTTCCGGCCGACCTGAAATTTTGATAGGATCAATTAGACACCAAGAGCAACATTCCTGTAAAGTTTCATGACAATCCGCCAAGTAGTTTCAGAGGAGTAGTCGCTACAAGTTTTTACTATATAACTCTATGTAAACAAAGATGGCCACTGGCAGCCATGTTTAACGTTGAATCAAAATGATTTTTGACTAGGATCAACATCATGTAATGCTGATCATTTTAGAAAAAGTCCCATATCAATATCACTTATAGTTTTCAAGAAGTAGTCGCTACAAACTTGTATTTTAAAAATCTATTTTTAGCTGTGACGGCCATCTTGAATTTCCGGCCGACCTGAAATTTTTCTAGGATCAATAAGACATCAAGAGCAACATTCCTGTAAAGTTTCATGACAATCCGCCAAGTAGTTTCAGAGAAGTAGTCGCTACAAGTTTTTACTATATAACTCTATGTAAACAAAGATGGCCGCTGGCAGCCATGTTTAACGTTGAATCAAAACGATTTTTGACTAGGATCAACATCATGTCATGCTGATCATTTTAGAAAAAGTCCCATATCAATATCACTTATAGTTTTCAAGAAGAAGTCGCTACAAACTTGTATTTTAAAACTCTATTTTTAGCTTTGGCGGCCATCTTGGATTTCACATCAACATGAATTTTTGCTAGGATCAACTAGACTTTATGGGCAACATTTCTGTAAAGTTTCATGAATATCCATCCAGTAGTTTCAGCTGTGAAGTCGCTACAAATAAAAGTTTACGGACAGACGGACAGACGGACGACGGACCACGGCATAAGCTCTGCTGATCTCTGATCAGTAGAGCTAAAAATGGCAGATATATTACAGAAATACTACGGTTGGAGGCGTTTCTTGTGTATTTTTATGTAAAGGCACAATACCGCCAATATTCAAGTGATACTCTGACTTTCATATGTCTTCATATTCTCAGACCTAAGCTTAGTTGTTGGTTTGTTTGACATATATAATCTAAATGCATAGCTACTGATTAGTACACTTTAGGTTTTTATCTTGTTACCACGGATACAGAAAGAAATGATATTTTTCCTATTCAGATTTCAGCAGTTGATCATTGAATACATGTTTGATACCATGATATGAACTAATATTGTTTAATCATTATTATATGATAGCAGATGACAAAAGGAGATACTTGTGAAAATCTCATGAAGATTGAGGCAAAAATGGTGGAGTTATTATACAAATGCTAAATGTTATGAAAACATTTTTTGCACTTTTATGTTACAGAGAGAACTTGTCGAATCCACATGTTACTCTCGATCACATAATCCTGAATTATTTCACATCTAAATAAGATAGAAGCATGCTTATGATCTTATTTTATAGGTACCGAACATAGCTACTAAATGTTATGTTATAGATGATGTTGCTAAAAATATTTACTCTCTCGCACCTCTATTATCTCCCCTGAAAGCTCATAGACCGAGAGACAAAAGGTAAATGGAAATAAATCGTTTTTTCTCAATTTTAGGAAAATTAATTAATTTGAAAAATTGTTTTTTCTTTGCTTTAGCATACACCTGCAGTGTAAAAGACAGATGCTACAGAAAATCCCATGCTGATATGAGTTTTCATTCAAATTTCAGAAGTGTTTGACCTAAGCACCACATATTCATAAACATGAGCAGGGAAAAAAAAAACCTGGCTAACTTATGTATTTTATTGTTTTAAATTACTGGTCTTGACTATACTGAAGATATTAAACCAACAACAATGTCTGCTGCCCAGCTTTGAAACTCAGATGTTGGAAAATGCTGTACCGTAACCCTTTGGGAAAATTAATTGAGGTGCGAGACCTGATAATGATGATGATAATGATAATGATGATGATGATAATGATGATAATGACGATGATAATGATGATGATGATGATGATAATGATGATAATGACAATGATAATGATGATGATAATGACGATGATAATGACGATGATAATGATGATGATGATAATGATGATAATGACAATAATAATGATGATGATAATGATGATAATGATGATAATGACGATGATAATGATGATGATAATGATGATAATGACGATGATAATGATGATGATGATAATGATGATAATGACGATGATAATGATGATGATAATGATGATTGATAATGATGATTGATAATGATGATGATAATGAAGATGATAATGACGATGACAGACCACAAGGAAGACAACCAATAAGTACCCACCTAGAAGTTGCTCCCAGGTGGATGCCTTGTTGCCCTTGAGTGACACTTGTGTCTCCCACGTTTCAGGTACGGGGAGCTTCATACGCTTTCCTGCACGTTCCTCTTCAAACAATCCAGGCAAGCGTGATCTGTAGAATTCCTCTTGAGTGCTTGGATACCTGTGAACCAGACAAATTGATTAAGTCATGGCTTGACTTTTTTTTGTTTAGTAAAATGCAACATAATGGTATCACAGAATATGATCAAATCTCCAATATCAGTTATCTAACTTTTTTTCATAACAAACTGTCCATGTCCAGTCTTTCCAATAAGTAAGCAAATTATCTGGTTACATTTTATTAAAAGGAAACTCATCTAATGATCTAAAACAAAACTGTAAAAAATGCTTCCTAATAAAAACTTTTCATGACCTGAAACTGTGATTGAATGTTTGATTTTTAATCGTGCTGCGAATTTCATTCTTAAGGCCAGAAGAGTCTGTAGAAGTTTTCCAGACTGTGTACTTACTTTTTCCCAATGAGACACAAGACATGCTCGACTGGTTCTGTAATGTGAAGTTTGCGAATAAGCTGTTTCAGAGTGAAGCTTGTCTTGGCCAGCTGTTCTTTGGTCTCTCCATCATCAAAAACAACTGTGGACAGACCTTTCTCTTGTTCCTTAAATATATTTAAATTGTATGTGTTACTAGGCAAAACTTGCTGAACTAATTCATTTATTTTTCATTAAAAGCTTTCACTTTTAAAATAAAATTTCAGTTTATGGTAAAGTTTTCTAGTGTTTTTGTTTTTTGTAGGGTATGTCATGTTATGTATGTATTGTCCCACACAGCAATCATGAAGTAATTATTTAACACCTATTAAAATGTTAAACCTGTTTAAAAATTAGCACATTGACTTATGTGGTGAAAAACGCCATTTTTACTTTAAAATTACAATGGTGTGTAAATTTTTAAATATCAAAAACATTAATAACAAGTGAAAGTCAACACATTAACTGAAAAATCTAAGTAAAAAGGGGGATAATTCAAGTAAAACACATGACAGAGTTATGGCTCTTGTCATAACATTTCCAACAATTTGTTTTTGAGAAATGAGGAAAAACAAAAAATTTAAGCAAAAAATTTAAGCAAAACGTCAAAACGCATAGACAGATGCCAAACTATAAGCCTGTATTTGCTACGCAATCCGGCTACATTACGTGGTCTGAGTATTAACTTTCATACCCCATCCAACCACTTCTCCAAGAAGTGAAAACTGGGTTGGCTTGGGTATGAAATAAAACCTTAATTTCGGCTTAAAAAGATTGCATACTGTACTTGTTGTAAAATAAAACATTTAATAGGTTATTTTAAACAGGTTATCACATTTTTTCAGTAAAAAATGTTTTTAAATGTTTTTTATTGTCGAAATATCTGTTATAAAATCCTGCTAATATACGCTTTCCCATCGCTTAATGAAAGTAAGGCAGGACCACGTCATGGAAAAAAGGTTATTTTACAATTAGTAACTTCTATTAAATTAATGATATACTGTACTCAACACTTAGGAATATACTAAACAAATTTGAGAATTATTAAGTATGCTTATTAGTCCCCTACCGGTCCGCACTAGAGGGGACTTTAGGTTTGCACCCCTGTCCGTCCTTCAGTCTGTTTTTTTGTTAGGACTGTAACTTTGTCATGCATCGTGGGATTTTGAAATAACTTGGCACAAATTTTAACCATAATGAGACGGCGTGTCGCGCGCAAGATCCGGGTCCGTAGCTCAAAGGTCATTAACTTCAGAATTAACAAACTGGCTAATAACAACTTTATTTCTTTGAAATTTGTGCAATTATTGTGTTGACAAAACAGTAACCTTCGACAACTGTGCAGCTTCTGAATTGTTAATTTTGCACAAGACCCGGTAGGGGACTATGGCGGTCCCTCGGACTGCTTCTTGTTGTGTATAAAAAATAGCACAACCCTGTGAGTTTTTAAAATCAAGATGATGTGTATCTCTTTTAATAACATAATTGAATTTCTTGTGAAAAATCAGGGTTCACTAAAAACTCAAGTAAAACTGCAAGAATTTTATGGAAATTAAACCATGTCAAATCACCATGTAAATCACTGAATTGACTGAATTCTAATCATAATGCAATTCCACAAAGACTATATATTAATAACCAAATCCTCAGTGAAATTTCTGCTGTCACAATTTTTACCTGCAGCCACCATTTTTTTCTGCAGCCACCATTTTTTTCTGCAGCCACCAGTTTTATATGCAGACATCAGTTTTAGCTGCAGACACCAGATTTACCAGCAGACACTAGTTTTATATGCAGACACCAGATTTACACAGATTTACCTGCAGCCACCAGTTTTATATGCAGACACCAGTTTTACCTGCAGACACCAGTTTTATATACAGACACCAGTTTTATATGCAGACACCAGTTTTATATACAGATACCAGTTTTATATGCAGACACCAGTTTTACCTGGACACCAGTTTTACATGCAGACACTATATTTACCTGCAAACACCAGTTTTACCTGCAGACACCAGACTGACCTGCAGACATCCGATTTACCTGTTTAAACTTCTCATATTCTACATCTGAGTCCACCTCCGAATCTGAACTAGAGCTGTCTGAGTCCAACGCTGACTTTGTGACACCGCGACCTCTTCCGACACCACGACCCCTTCCACGTTCAGCTTGGCCCCTTCCACGGCCCCGACCTCCTCTGCCCCTGCCTCGGCCCCACGCTGTTGTGATCTCATCAGCGGCTTTCTTCGCCTTCTTATTCTTCTTCTTTTTGGAGCTCTCCTTGTTATATTTAGCTGGATAATACAGTAAATAGTCAAATTTAACATCCTTCCAAATCATGCTGGATAACCTTTATTTAATTCACCAGCACATACAAGATTAATAGGGTGCAGTGAAGAAAGTTAAGATGCAAATTCTGAATTCTGGCTACTTATTATATGCAGTTTTAAGGGGAAATTTTAGATTTTGTTTTGATATTGCCGCTTTGAAAATATTATGCTTACTGCTTATTTTGTGTACAGGTAGTTGGGTCCGAAAAAATCACATGCCCAGAGCCCCCGGACTACCAAAAGTTGATGTCCGGGCTACCAGAAATTTCTATCGAGTGTCAGTCGGACTACAACAAATTTGCAGGTGTAGTAGCCCGTCAAAACTAGATTTTAGCTCTAATCAACACCACTGTTTTTACAGCTACTTATTCAAGATAAGATTTAAATCCACGTGTCCACAATGGACGAAAGGTTTCTTTCTCCAGATAACTTGAATAATTATTTAAAAACTCAAAATATCCCCCCTCAACGGGTGACCCCCAAGTTTAATTTCTGGTAGCCCCAGTGCTCAAAGAAAATTATTTTAAGAGACAGGCCCAGGGCTTGTTGCTTCTGAAAATGGACAGGCCCCGATTTGAAATGGACAGGTCCAATTTTTTTTCTTATTGGAAATGTGTCTTTATTCACTTTTATAGCACACATTAATTTTGTTACGTATGTATTAATCAAGCTCAGAACCTCCTCGGACTATATTTTTCTTTTTGCTACCACTTTATGCTCCCTGGTCAGCGGACTTATTTACAATTTCGTTTAAAATATGTTAGAATAGAATATTACATAGTAATTTATAACCAATGCAAAGGAGAGTACTAGCACTTTTGCCAAACGATAATAATCAGAGCCGACTTGGTTAAACTGGAGCTAAACTTGGAGCCAAATTTTTAATCAGGTTTTATGAGACTATCAGAGCCTCCTCTGGCTATATTTTTTCTTTTTGTCACTACTTTCTCCAAGTAAAGAATTAGGAGCCTAGACTAGAATTCATTTAAAAGTAGGATTCCAGGAACTCCTTAAATAATGAATAGAAATATACTTTATATCTGTATTTATACATATACAGTATATATATTTTTCTTTTTTCTTTCCACCAACATGTATTTGTAAAGGACAGTTTTTCTTATTTGATTATGTAAAAAAAATAAAAAAATAAAAATAAAAAATATATATATATATATCCGAAATTATGTACCATCCAAACTACTATGACACCGCACTTTTACGGCCCGAACATTTCACAAACATTCAATCGAAATACCATCAATAACGATTTTTTTTTCATGCATTAGTGTGTTTTTAATGACAAAACCGGTATTACTTATCACAAAGTAAAGAAAACACAACCCTAATAGCAGAATAATGAGTTTTATGTCAACAATTGTCGACCTCAAAGTTGTGACAAACTGCCGACACGAAACCAGGCAAAATATTCAAACTTCTTATTGTTTCAATGTGTGTATAACACATTTTAATTACTTTATTGCAAGTGTTTTCACAGTTCAAAATACACATCGGAGTATTTTGTCTTGAGGAACTTGAGCTTGAGATCCAGTAAAACTGATTTTTTGGGGGATTTTTTTTTTTTTAGACAGGCCCGACGGGCTTCTCGTCTGCAAAATGAGACAGGCCCTGAATGGATTTCGAGGAGCCCCGGGCGTCGGGCTATCCTATTTCTTGAGCACTGAGCCCTATGGGCTGCCCATGAAAATTCAAGTTTTGTCGGACCCTGGGTAGTGACACCCTTGTTCATTTATACATACCAAGCTGGTATTTATCAAATTCGGGGAACTTGGCCACCATGGCCCTCCTCAGAGCTGAAGGCAGCGATCCAAGTTCTAATGTCCTCTCAGGGAATGCCTGTAACAGAAACAGCATTACATCATTAATAACCAGTACCACCATCAACTTCTGCATCCCCATCATCAGCAACACCATCAGCATCATTATCATCATCATCATCAGCAGCAGCAGCAGCAGCAACACCATCATCATCATTATCATCATCAAAAACCAGCTCCACCATCAACAGTGCATCATCATCATCATCATCATAAGAGCTGTGACTGCTTTAATTATCTCTGTATCCTCCTTCTATTCAGGGGGAGTGGCCAAACCCTTAGGCTGTAAATCCTTCTTCTAACAAGGTCTCCCTCCAAAACAACCAATACTAACCTGATATATTTCTGCCACCCTCGATCCAATCTGATGGCAGACCTATAGAGGCACTGTAGTACTTCTTCAGATACGGACGGCATGCTGGGATATGTGACGCCAATGCCCAACAGGAAGTTACCCGGTCGTAACGAATGTTCAGCTGCTGAATGTTCAGCTGCTTTCTTGTGTACAACGCAACCTGGACAGTAGTAAAAATGAACTTAATTATTATTGAAGGCTATACCTAAGATGAAGTAAAGTTGTACAAAATTAATGCTCCCATGGGAGCTTGACTTGTGAGGAAGTGCCGATTTTTACGGATGGCGGGAGGTGTACAGTACTGGTTCTACCCAGGAAAAGTGAGTGGTCTGCCTCCACCAAAAAAATGACCGTCATATATAACCTTACGTGTTAAAAATGACGTAAAATAGCATACGAACAAACTGTCTCTTTTTAAATCCATATATTGCCTATATCTGCATTTTGCTTATTTTAGACATTTATGCTTCCCACCCCCTCTCCCCCACCCATACTGCCCATGCATATGTTTGTATTCACCCTAATGCATTGCCCATCCTCAGCATTCTCTCACATATTGCCCCCAGCACATGGATAACTGTGGTGAAAACATGACTAAATTCATCTTGTTATGGTGAAAAATAAATTGTAAGGCAGACCTTTAGAATGAACTCTGGGTCATAACATATGACCTTCTGCGCCATGGTTACCAAGGCAACACGTGTGGGGTCTGTTCCGAGACTGAAATTAGGCTGACATATCAATGAGCCACTCACTGCATTGACCAGGGCAAACTGAAATGCAACAAAAACATGCACATAAAACAAATATTATACTGGTGCCTACCCAACTGATAATGTGATTTGATTTTTCAATATTACAACTGTTAATCAGAACTGTGGAATACCGATGTTTGCTATTTTTGTATATTTCTTTCCACTGTTAACCCGCTAACTCAAAAAAAAATTATTTTTTTTCTTTTTCGTAGAATCACAATCATATTATAAACATTATTTCACCATTATTGGAATTGAAAGATAATTCTAGCATATTATTAGCATGTATTTGAATATACGTCATATGTAACTGTTTTTATACTCTAATTGTTTTCTATAAGAGCTAAACAACAAAACTTACCTGACAGTGCCATACACTGATTTCTTTAAAGACATTTGGTTTTCTTTTGGTTTTATCAAGCAGAAAAGGTTTTTCATTTTTATGTTTTAATCAAGAAACCAGCCCACTCCGCGCCCTCTTCACATGTTTAAGTCCAAAAGTACAGAAACAAGTAACGCATATTTCGTTCTCTCTTTTTTTCAGTAAACACTGAATGTTTGTCCTTTAAATGAAATTGTATGCCCGAAAGTAATGTTGAGGTGCTAAAACTCATCTTAAGTGGGAGTCTACTAACCTTCAGCTCAAACTGATTGTAAATATGTTTACCTATATTGCTAAAAGTTTCCAGAACATCTTTAAACGAATCTACTAACCTTGAGCCCATTGACATCATGCAGCCTCACTCCTGTCAGTAGGAGAGTCTTGTCTTTGTCTGGAGGTACAAATCTTGGCAACACTATCTCATATCCCTCTGCTGTCTCATTAACCAAATTATAATGTGGAGGGGGCGCCTCATATCTGTCAAATCTTGTCCTCTTCTTTCCCTTCTTCTCCTTGTCTTTACATTTTGTGGATTTCTTTGCATCTTCACTTTCCTTAGATACCAAACTTGTACTTCTCAACAGCCCAGAAGACATGCCTAGCCCACCCAACAAGCTGACTCCACCTGCTGATTTGCCAGTTATGGTTAAGTGGGAGGAGCCTAGTGAAACAAGGGAGGAGCTAGATGCTGTAAGGGAGGAGTTAACAGTCAAATGGGAGAGACCTGATCTTGTAGGAGACATTGCTGAGGATGTTTTACTGGAACCAAGAGAAGACTTCAACAGAAGTGAAGTTCCAAGAGTTGAGCCACTTGATGAACCTGTAAAAGACATAATATTTTTCATAAAGACATATAAAAACATAGTGAAGCAAGAGATGTTTGTAAAACATATAATTGAGATGTTTGTAAAACATATAATTTTATGCCCCCCCCCCCCCCCCCCCCCCCCCCCAATAAAAAACATAGTGAAGCAAGAGATGTTTGTAAAACATATAATTGAGATAAGAGATGTTTGTAAAACATATAATTGAGATGTTTGTAAAACATATAATTTTATGCCCCCCCCCCCCCCCCCCCCCTCACCCCCATAAAAACATAGTGAAGCAAGAGATGTTTGTAAAACATATAATTGAGATAAGAGATGTTTGTAAAACATATAATTGAGATGTTTGTAAAACATATAATTTTATGCCCCACCCCTCAACAACCATGACACAAACATTACTGCCAAGTTTAGAGTGCCAGCTGTTTTTGAGTTATGGAAGCCAAGCAATTTTTGGTGAGTTTTCATATATCTACATAGACTATCATTGGCAGTTATCCTTATATATATATATGTAGGTATTTTACATTTAGCTTCCACATGGGTTGCTTAATTTGCATATTCTTCATCAAAATAATGTATCCCATCTGTCAAAATTATTCAATAGTTTGAGTTTAAAGAGTAAAAATAAATCATAAATGTATTTTTTTAATTAGAATCAAATTTAATCTTAATATTCATTACAAGAGGTAATTTAATAATTTTAAATTAATATTGTTATTTAGGTTTAAATATAGAAACATCACAACATACTAGTATATTAAAAACAAGAGGCCCAAGAGGGCCTGTATTGTTCTACTGGTGGGGCCCAAATTTGACCCCAGTTCACCATTTGAACAAACTTGGTAGAGGATCCAAAAGCTGATATTAAATAAAATTAAACCTTTTGTAGTTTTAGAGAAGATTTTTGAAGTTCTTCCCTATAACTCTATGTAAAACAGATCCAACAAAGGGGAGGGGGGAAATAGTTTTAAAAAATAACAAGCAATATTTAGTGATTTTTTTTACAAGTTTTGTTACCATGGCAACCACATTTCTTAAGCGAATCTACCCAAAAGGGGAGGTGCATAACTACACTATGAGACAAACATTCTTGTCAAGTTTGGCATTTGTAGTGCCAGCTGTTCTTGAGTTATCACGAAGACAAGCGATTTTTAGTGATTTTTTACAAGTTTTGTTACCATGACAACCACTTTTCTAAAGCGAATCTACCCAAAAGGGGAGGTGCACAACTACACCACGAGACAAACATTCCTGCCAAGTTTTGGGTTTGTAGTGCCAGCTGTTCTTGAGTTATCGCGAAGACAAGCAATTTTTTACAAGTTTTGTTACCATGGCAACCACATTCCTTATGCCAATCTACCCAAAAGGGGAGGTGCACAACTACACCATGACAAAAACATTCCTGCCGATGTAGTTCAAGCTGTTCTTGAGTTATCGCGAAGACAGGCAATTTTTAGTGGTTTGTTACATATTTTGTTACCATTGCAACATTATTTCTTATGCGAATCTACCCAAAAGGGGAGGTGCACAACTAGACCATAACAAAAACATTCCTGCCAAGTTTCGAGTTTGTAGTGCCAGCTGTTCTTCAGTTATCGCAAAGACAAGAAGATTTTGGGATGGACCGACCAACATTTTCTTTTTATATGTTTTGTTACCATGGCAACCACATTCTTATGCGAATCAACCCAAAAGGGGAGGTGCACAACTAGACCATGACATAAACATTCCTGCCAAATTTCGAGTTTGTAGTGCCAGCCGTTCTGGAGTTCTCGCAAAGACAAGAAGGTTTCGGGATGGACCGACCGACCATTTGCAAAGATATATGCACCGCCTTCGGGAAGGGGGGCATAATTATTGAAAAAATCAACTAATATTTCTCTGACTCTCTGACACTAATATTAAGCCTTTATGACATTAATATTAAAAAAATTATGTAATTTACTAATGTAAATTATGTTCAAGCATATGTGGCAGTAATTAATAGCCTCTCTGGCACCCAAAAACAGCTTATACTCTGTTTCCTGGATAAATTATGCTTGGTGGATTATAAACTGAGCTACACTAATGTGTTACAATATTAGCCATATATTGTGGTTGTCCATTCTATAATGTCCATTCTGATAACATTTCTGTTTCAGCTTAATTTAGATGTTGTTAAATGGCTCATCAACACATTCTAGGTTATTTAGAGTTACCCCAGAGAGAGGGGAAATACACATAGGAATCCAAGGAGCTGCCCTACTCTTACTAACAAATAGATTCCAATGGTTCTTTCAGGTGCTCGGATGATAGACTCCAATACACAGGACCCCTCAGTTCACATCCCCATCTGATGGACGAGGCTAGGGAAAGTGTCTTCCCCAGGAAACCGATGCATATCTGATTGGTAAGTAGGTCCAGCGCTTCACCGCAAGCAAGAAAAAATTATAGTAGTGTCCGAGGATTTACACAGGACTCCGTTCTCATACTCTAGCAAACAAGAAAGCAGGTTACCTACCTGACACCATCTTAAATTATGAGCGACCTTTGGAAATTTCATGTTTGGTATTGAATCAGCATATAATTATGCATTCGGGGCTTTTTTCGGAAAAAGGGGAAGAGGCCCAAAGTGCGGTTTTCGGGTTAAAGGGGGGAAAATAATGTAATTTCAAGATATAGGGGGAACAGTGTATTAGGCAGAAATTGAAGATTTGGGTGTGCCAATATGCGAAAGCGGTACATTTTAGATAACCTGTCTTGTATAAATTTATCCCAAACATAATAATGTTGAGAGAGTTAAAAATAATGTTAAGCCGAAAAAAATAAATAATATCAGCCCCTGTTTATGAAGGAAAAAAAGCCCTGGCATTATATGTTTTTGGTGAACTAGTTACTGTTGGCTTTACACCTACTCCTGTAAGTAAGCTTTGCTTCGTAACAAGTCAGGTGTTTGTCCACTACTGATATCTGTTTGTCTGACTTATACAACAGCTACTCCTGTAAGTAAGTTTTGCTTCGTAACAAGTCAGGTGTTTGTCCACTGCTGATATCTGTTTGTCTGACTTATACAACAGCTACTCCTGTAAGTAAGCTTTGCTTCGTAACAAGTCAGGTGTTTGTCCACTGCTGATATCTGTTTGTCTGACTTATACAACAGCTACTCCTGTAAGTAAGCTTTGCTTCGTAACAAGTCAGGTGTTTGTCCACTACTGATATCTGTTTGTCTGACTTATACAACAGCTACTCATGTAAGTAAGTTTTGCTTCGTAACAAGTCAGGTGTTTGTCCACTGCTGATATCTGTTTGTCTGACTTATACAACAGCTACTCCTGTAAGTAAGCTTTGCTTCGTAACAAGTCAGGTGTTTGTCCACTGCTGATATCTGTTTGTCTGACTTATACAACGGCTACTCCTGTAAGTAAGCTTTGCTTCGTAACAAGTCATGTGTTTGTCCACTGCTATTATCTGTTTGTCTGACTTATACAACAGCTATTCCTGTAAGTAAGCTTTGCTTCGTAACAAGTCAGGTGTCTGTCCACTGCTGATATCTGTTTGTCTGACTTATACAACAGCTACCCCTGTAAGTAAGCTTTGCTTCCTAACAAGTCAGGTGTTTGTCCACTGCTGATATCTGTTTGTCTGACTTATACAACAGCTACTCCTGTAAGTAAGCTTTGCTTCGTAACAAGTCAGGTGTTTGTCCACTGCTGATATCTGTTTGTCTGACTTATACAACAGCTACTCCTGTAAGTAAGCTTTGCTTCGTAACAAGTCAGGTGTTTGTCCACTGCTGATATCTGTTTGTCTGACTTATACAACAGCTACCCCTGTAAGTAAGCTTTGCTTCGTAACAAGTCAGGTGTTTGTCCACTGCTGATATCTGTTTGTCTGACTTATACAACAGCTACTCCTGTAAGTAAGCTTTGCTTCGTTACAAGTCAGGTGTTTGTCCACTGCTGATATCTGTTTGTCTGACTTATACTCACCTAAAGAAGATGACAAGCTAGATCTGGACAGCAAACTTGACCCACTTGTCAACCTGGATGTATCAGTGGGTCTACTTGACAATGACGACCTGGCTGTCATGCCAACAGATAGTCTACTGGCGTTACCAAGGCGACTGCCACTGTCTGTAATATATAAAATGCCAGGATAAGATGTAAGAAGTAAGCAACACGATATATAGTCATGTGATGAGTTTTCTTTAAATTACATGATGTAGATTATTTTCTTCTGATCTGCAGGTCTTAAATAATATTTAGCAAAGTCTGGCAAGTGTTTGGAACTTAACAACACAATGAATGTGTTGAAATTTAATATTAAGGGACTGCAGCAATTACAGCTATGTCAGTGAAAACATCTAGTTTAATAATTACAGTAAGTTATAGAAATAACCAGATAGAAATAACCAGAGCACTCTCAAGCGAGGCATATAGGCCCATTGTATAACATACCAGGTCTGTTAGTATGGAAGAACATTTGTTTAACGTTTCAGAGCTTTAGCATTACTTACCGGTAATTTGAAATTGAGTTCCAGGTTAAACCCTTTAATAAGGCCAGATAGAAAAATACCTGTGTTTCTGGTTACTCGGTTGAAAAAATTAGCGTAGGTAGGTAGGTATTTTTTTTCTTTTCTTTTTTTCTTTTTTTTTTTTTCATGGATGTCAAAACTAATCGGATTCTATTTTAATATATATAGCATCTTTGCTAGGGGCTTAATTTAAGTTTTAATTCAAGAATACTTAAAACATGTTTGTTTTCAACAAATAACACGGAAACCTTTTTTTATTTTTATTTTTTATATTTTTTTTATGATAAAAAACTATAGGGTCGGCGCCAAAAAATAGGGACGGTCGGGTAACCAGAAACACAGGTATTTTTCTACCCGGCCTAAGGGACATGACTCAAAAATATGTATTTTGGAGTTATGGGCCCTTTAGATTTTTAGTTTATATTAGTAAAGATGGTATTTGTTGTATTAGTTTCAAAGACTTCGCACTGATAACTAAGAATAAAAGGCAAGGTTCAGTTGTGGAAGCGTTACAACTTAGAGAATTATGCTAATAACTAAACTGAATAAAAGTAAACTGTACACACTATGCCAAATAAATATTTGTGTACTAATTAAGCTGTATCCCCTACACGCTGTGCTGACACTAAGCACAACACAGGTAGTGTGCAGATCCAAATGGTTTAGTTATAGCACAGGTAATGTTTATGTAAACACAAGACTTAAAAAGTCAGCGTGCCTTTTTAACGAAGCAGACAGACTGGTAGTGAATGCCATGACATGATACCAATAATATATTTAAACATTTGGTAAAATAACGAAGAAATTGAAATCTCAAATTTGTATTTAATTATATCCCAGCAATTTTTATAGTCAAAATGATGCAGGATTAATAATTTGAGGTGCTTATTTTAATGCTTGATATAAAACTGAAGATTGCCATGCATCCCTTTAAGATGAACGTATGAACAGTAATTCAACCTACCTTGCAGTATACTGGAGCGCATGGCTCCAGCTGACAACAAGCTTGATGACATATCCGATTTCTTAGCTCCGTCATCTTTGGCTTTTTTTTTCTCTATATCCTCTGCACTTTTCCCACGTATAGGTTTCCGTTTCCGTGGTGGACTGTCTAGTGGCGCTTTGGTTTCAGACTTGGTTGACAGTAGAGATGAGGACAGTAGTGAACTTGATAACCCTGAAAAGAGTTTCACAATTTATCAATCACAGATAATAATCTAGAGACAAGTTTCATAATGAATCAATAAAATAAACGATCGCAGGTGTTAAACTAGTCATAACGAATCAATCAAATAAATAATCGCAGATGATAAACATGAGGCAAGTTTTATAATCATGACAACGAATCAATCAAATAAACAATCGCAGACGATAAACATGAGGCAAGTTTTATAATCATGATAACGAATCAATTAAATAAACAATCACAGACGATAAACATGAGGCAAGTTTTATAATCATGACAACCATGACAATGAATCAATCAAATAAACAATCGCAGATGATAAACATGAGGCAAGTTTTATAACCATGACAACGAATCAATCAAATAAACAATCGCAGATGATAAATATGAGGCAAGTTTTATAATAAGGGCAACGAATCAATAAACAACTGCAGATGATAAACATGAGGCAAGTTTTATAATCATGACAAGGAATCAATTAAATAAACAATCGCAGGTCTACTATAAGCATGAAGCAAGTTTCATAAAGAAACAATCAAATAAACAATCGCAGATTATAAACATGAGGCAAGTTTTATAATCATGACAAGGAATCAATTAAATAAACAATCACAGGTCTACGATAAACATGAGGCAAGTTTCATAAAGAAACAATCAAGATGATAAACATAAGGCAAGTTTTATAATCATATAAACATGGGGCAAGTTTTATAATCATGACAACGAATCAATTAAATAAACAATCGCAGATGATAAACATGAGGCAAGTTTTATAACCATGACAACGAATCAATCAAATAAACAATCGCAGACGATAAACATGAGGCAAGTTTTATAATCATGATAACGAATCAATTAAATAAACAATCACAGACGATAAACATGAGGCAAGTTTTATAATCATGACAACCATGACAACAAATCAATCAAATAAACAATCGCAGATGATAAACATGAGGCAAGTTTTATAATCATGACAACGAATCAATCAAATAAACAATCGCAGACGATAAACATGAGGCAAGTTTTATAATCATGATAACGAATCAATTAAATAAACAATCACAGACGATAAACATGAGGCAAGTTTTATAATCATGACAACCATGACAACGAATCAATCAAATAAACAATCGCAGATGATAAACATGAGGCAAGTTTTATAACCATGACAACGAATCAATCAAATAAACAATCGCAGATGATAAACATGAGGCAAGTTTTATAATCATGATAACGAATCAATTAAATAAACAATCACAGACGATAAACATGAGGCAAGTTTTATAATCATGATAACGAATCAATCAAATAAACAATCATCCAATCTTAGTTATTTATATAAGAATTTTGCACACAATAAAATGAATTACTGTATTAAATCATTACATACCACTGGTTGACCATTTTGCCAGCAGGGAGTTCTCTAGTGAGGTCATGTTGATTACTTTAATACCTGAAGCATTAAACACATGATTTATACTACCATTTCTTGATGAAGTATATAGTATGTGTACAACTCAAATCAGGCATTCATTGTGCAAAAGAAATGCTGTCGAACAGTATTTATGATTGAGGACTCCAATGCAAAACAAATCCAAATGCTTTTACGCTCGAATTATGAATAAATGCTCTTAAGGGTGACCACTGCTGAGGTTTTGGATTTTTGCACTTCCGGAAATTTACATTTGTTATATTTCAAAAATTATAATAAAACTGGAAAAAATAATTATACAGTAACAAACTCATGCCCAATAGGGATATTTTAGTGCAAAAAAAATGAACATTTTTTAGATTTTTTTTTTTACCTCACATTTTGTGCCCAAAATTGACAATTTTTAACATAAGCCAAAATGGGGGGTAGGGGTACAAAATATGTTTTTTCTCAAAAACCGTTTAAGATATTCACTTAATTTAAACTTTATTACAAAGACATGTGTTAGGATATACAGAGACAGCAATACAAAGTATTGTTCCTATTACTTGTTCCAGACCTATGCCGTTATATGTCAGAGCTCGTCGAAATCTAAAAAAGCACATTTTTTTCTCAGTTTTTATTGAATATCTTTCTTATATGCACACCGACCCCCAATTTTTATTTTTTCATTCTGATACTCAGGTCTTGTATATATTGTAGACAAAATATCTCAAAAAGTTATCTGTTCCTTTATCATGAAAAATTTATGGATCACAAATTTAAAAATGCAATTTATAGTGAACTGGGTGGGGTAATGACAAGGGATGTACTAATTTTTCAGATGGTGATAAAAATACCCCAACCCTTAATTTTTCGTCCTAAAGTATGATCTATTACATTAAAAAAGACAGAAAATCGATACCTGTTCTGCAAACCACACTACACACATGTAAGTTGCCATACACAATTTGCAGCTGATTCAGAATTTAAAACCGCACTGTGAGAGTGTATTACTAAAGATTAATTTTGCGAAAAAGTTAAATCACCGACCCATCATTATTTTTCCAGAAACTAACTAGTAATATGTTAGTCTTCATAAAAAACAGGGAAATAAAAAATTCTATCTGTTCTGATATTCACCAGAGGGCACCCTTAAGCATAGCATATTGGTATTTTAATTTTATCACAGCAGAATATGACAAAATTAAAGTGATTTTTTAAGACTAATAAAATATTAAGCTCCCATGTTAACATGATTGAATAAACTAAGAGGCTATCCAGCTGGCTTGCGGAACGTCGGTGGTTCTACCCGGGTGCCCGCCCGTGCACGAAAATTGCCCGGAGGGGCACCTGGGGTCTTCCTCCACCAGTGGAAGATGGAAAGTCGCCATATGACCTTAGCTGTTGGTGCGACTATAAAATCCAATTAAAAAAAAAAAACAAAAAAAACTAAGAGAATGTTAAACCTATGTTTAAATATTTATTAAGAAATCTTTAACAGTACACTTCTGGCAAAGCAATGTGTACAATGATTACTTGAATATGATTTAAACAAAATAAACATGCACATTTACACTGATGTTGTGTTGTGAAATATTGTACATGTACTAATTCCTGAAGCAAACAGTCAGTCATGGTTAAAAATAGATATCCATAAATAAATCAGCAGTCAAAATCCTTGCATACCAAAGTGGTACCTCTCAACAGTTCCGAATACAAAATCTTTGGATACTAAACTGGTACCTCTCAACAGTTTAGAATACAAAATCAGTTTTTTTTCCCCTTGTATAAGTGGTTCCGAAAAATGGTACCATTTCCAATGGCAAAAAGTACCCAATCAAAATATAAATAAATAAATTTATATTTTTTTTAAATATTTCGAGTGAAACTTTATTTAAAGAGAAGAAGTGGGGAATTATATTATTTTAGGTGAGGGTAATGAAATACTACAAGAAAATTTGTTTGATACTGAAAAATTTCCAAATTATGGCAAAATGCTATGAATTTTCCTAATTGAATACCTGTACCATTCCCAAAAGAGTGAAAAAAATCGCTGAAAATCCTTGGATAACAAGCTGGTACTACATGTACTTAACAGATCAGAATACAAAATCCTTGGATACCAAACTGGTACATGTACCTCTCAACAGTTCAGAATGCAAAATCCTTGGATAACACAATGGAACCACTCAACAGTTCAGAATAAAACTAGGAATGTGTCCATCAGACACGGATGCCCCCACTGAAAACAATCATTGAAAAATGTAAAATTTGATGCAAATAGTGCCTTAACTCAGGTAATACATGGTCGATTTTGGCACTGAATCGATATGCACATCTTGACATCATAGGTGAGCATCCTGTAAAATGTTGAAACAATCGGTTGAAAACTGGGCCTAAATTAAAAGATTGTTTGTTTGCAGTTTGCAACAGACCCACGGCAAATCCGCTGACCCAAACAATTTTTTTCAATTTTTTTTCCCCCCAATGTGTTCATCACAAATAGTGTTGGTTGTTTCAATTATTTTGGGAAGATTTTCGATACTGGTATGCAAGTAGTAGCCGAACAGCAGTAGTATCCGAATTTCCGTAAACAAACGACGTTCGTAGCTCTTCAATAGAAAATATCAATTTAATTTAATAAAAAGATACATTTTTCATCATCAGAAGAATCGTTGTATACGAAAAAGGAAATATGTACCGAAATATAAATGATTTTCTTCTCAGCACTCATTTCCGCACGTGGGGAAGTCGTGCTCTAACCACGCATGCGCAGTTATGTGTTTTAATTGCTCTACAATATATCCATGACAACACCAGCAGACGATAATAAATTTAAAAAATTAAATTATTTATATATAGAACCCTGTTTATATAACATGTAGGCATAAACAATATTGGAAAAATACAATACTGCAGTAAAATATTGATCGGTCAAATCTGATTATACTGCAGTAGCGGACATTTCCAATTGACGTAATCCCTGACGTAATGGAGACATCTCTTGTTAATATATTTAGGTCATAAATGGGATGAGTTGTCTTTCTTACGGAATGGGGCGTCCAATAGGGATAATGACCATAAATGTATCCGTTTTTTTAGCAATTCGGCTACTTCTTCTGTACTGCTGTCAATCAACAGTTATTGGTTACCCTTTTGAGGGCCCCTGTTAACAGCGCGTGCGCGAGCTTGTAATCGGATGTTGTCATTTTTAACAATGAAGTGGACTTAACTTTACTCTGTAAGTTGTTTTTGTTTGAATAATATCAAATAACAACAAACAGTACAATAAACACTATTTTCTGTTCGGCTACTACTTGCATACCAGTAGCAATTTGGATGTTGTTTTCCTGAAAATATAACTTTTTAAAATGAGCATGGATATGAATGACACTGACAGCAAATTTGCCGCAACCAAATATGCTGTTGCATTCTGCCGCTGACTAGCCTAATAAATTGGCTCCTATGCAGTTTTTTTTTTTATTATTCTGACGTTCTATGTAACTGCATATCAAGGAGTTACCAGATTCCGATAGTTTAACAAACAAACTTAATTTCCAAATTTATTAAGTTGTCCTATTCCTCCGAAACCTCGGTAAACATAAACTTCAATACAATAGACACCATGTGCACAGCGTAGAAAACGTTTCATTCATTTAACTGTCAAATATTCACCAACAATCAAAAGAAATATGGCGGTGAAATCCTATCCAATAGCAAGCGCGTCACATGATTCCGATAGGTAACATCAGCACACTATTGCGTCATCACACGCTCGTTAAAATCATAAAATAAGTTACGGTGGCCAATTTCAGTAGTTACCCACACTGAAGAATGTTATACACAAATCATATGAAGACAGATAACTCTAAATTAACGTTTATTTAAGTATAATTGCAGTCACTCAAATATTTAGATAATACAAACAATGTGATTGGTTAAAGGACGATCACATGATCAATTTAAGCTACGTTCATTTTCCAATGAACTATACGAAGAACTACTTTCATCCGCCATTCATAGAATACGCGTTCTGCGTAACAATATAGTTCGGATTTACAGGGGTGTATTTAGGAGAGGGATATTAAAAAATTGGATAAAGAGTATAAAACCGTTGATTGCCATTATAAAGGGTTTAGTGTAAGTTTTTGTGCGTTCAGTGGGGTATGAACTGTTAATTGTCGAAGCTTCGGGCATTATGCGCTATGTGCTTCGACAACTAACAGTTCATAAAACAGACACTAAACCCTTAAATCATTTAATGCCGATCACAGCATGGACATCTAAATGAGGTGTCCTTTCGTACAACTCTGACACTGGTACAATATTTGAGATGAGTCCAGTGATCACATATTTCACACTGAATGGTCCTCAGGCTCCTTTACAGCTTGGTATGCTTTAGTGAGTGCAGATGGTGAATAAGCTCTTCTTTTACCATATGAAGTAGGACATATAAGCTGTAAATATAAGAAATACCATTCAACCTAGAAAAAACACAATTTCAATTAGTGACTACAAAATAACATAATGGCCGTAATTGGCTTCCGTAAAAAAAAATGTGGTTGTCATTTTTTCCACCGTACACTGTTACTACTTTTAGACTTGACATAGTTTTTGAAGGCAGAGATAGCGTCTGTGGATACACAAATGTTAAATGCGTTATTTTATCGTTTTAAGTGCTATAATAAAATGACTTAGTGGAAATACATAGAAATTATTCATCAACAATGTAAGTGAAGTTTTCTTACCTTTATTCGAAGCATTTTCTCGAAATTGTTGTAGAAACAAAGCGACCGAAAGTTTTACGATCTGTTTACACCAATGTTTATTTTTGACGTCACATTATGACGTTACGCTCGCGATATAACAAAACCTATCGGAATCATGTGTCTATCGGAATCAGGTCACTGGAGGATATATCATACGTTAATGCTCGCCAATACAAAAAAATTCAAAAGAGCATTAAACCTGTATTTTAACACACTAGCCGCTGACCACAGATACCGGTTTAAAAAAAAGATAAAAAAAAGTCTTATATTCTATTAAATACTGTTTAAAAAATATAAAAAAAGTCTTATATTCTATTAAATACTGTATTTAATAGAATATAAATTATAAGACTTTTTTTTTTTTTTAAACCGGTACGCAGACTTGCTTTGACATGCACAACAACTTGAATAGTGAATATCTTCTGACCACGTAAAATAAAAAATAAAAATCATGACAACTGTGTCTATACAAACCTTAATAACATGGCAATCGTTCCAAACTTAAGAATACAATCTCTCTCTGTGATAGTGATAAAAACTGTCAAATAATCAGTTTGCATACAATTTCACAACACTTTGACAGATACAGGAAACGAATGTGCCTATATAAACGTTTATCGTGTACATATCTTTCAAAAAGATGACCGAGGCTATATACACGACTATCGCGTATATAGCCACAGTGAGCTAACCTACTAACGTGTATGCATAAAGCCGTTTTCGAGCTACCCGACTGTCAAGATAATGCCCCATCATGACTATTGTGTATTAGGGGGTGTTTAGAATCATGTTTTAATAGTGAAATTATATATCACGACGAGTGCATCCTGCTTGGGAGAATTAGTAAATAGATTACACCAAATTACCTACTACAAAATGTAGATTAATATATAATTTGTATACAACCATGTTAACCTGTTATTTAGCTTGTCCATCAATTAGCTGTCTTTACTCCAAAATAAATTGCTGGACTAAAAGTAGATATAAAAGTCGAACAGGAAACGTAGCATTCAAGGATCACAGTCAAACAAAACACACATAGAAACAAACAATAATTACAAAGATGAATAAAAGGCAAGATATAACACCACAAACATAAAAGGGTTGACAATATTAGGGCTACCGCATTGGAACGGTCAGTGTCAAAAAAGGTCCCTGGGGCTTAAATCAGGTACTATGGTGCACCAAAACTCACTCTTACCCTATTGTCATCCCAATAAAACGGGACAGTGTAAATAAAGCTATACCGACCTAAGAAACGTCACTGAAAGAAATTTAATTTTCCATCATTTCATACCTTACTTATTTGCTTCTAAAGATACAACAAATACAGGCTGCATACTACCCATATGAAAAAAAAGGGGTAACAAAACACTATGCTTTACTAGTATTTTATTAGTGCAGTATTAGTGTCACAAATGACATGCAAATGAGGTTAACAAAATACTAATAAAACACTAACAAAACACTATTAACAAAACATCAATAAAACACTTTTTAATAACAAAATACTAATGCTGTACTGAAATCTGAATATTAACAAAACACCAATAAAATACTGAAACAAAACACTAATAAAAGACTCCTAACAAAACATCAATGCAACACTGTTAACAAAACATCAATGCAACACTGTTAACAAAATATCAATGCAACACTTAACAAAACATCAATGAAACACTGTTAACAAAACACTAATGATGTACTGTTTGGCTGGCGTGGCGCAGTCGGTAGCGCGGCGGATTTGTAACCGGAGGCCCCGGGTTTAATCCTCTGTGGTGCCACTGAGTCCCGTGTATCGGTCTATCCTCCGAGCACGTTAAAGAACCATAGGAATCTATTCGATAATAAGAGTAGGGAAGGTTCCCGGATTCCTATGTATCCTTCCCCTCTCTCTGGGGCGGCTCTAAATAACCTATACTGTGTTGATGAGCCGTTAAACAACATTCAATTCAATTAACTGTTCAGCAAAACACATAAAGAATGGAATACTTTTAACAAAATACTAATAAAACACTAACAAAATTAATACAAAAAATATTAATAATATTTAACAAAACACACACAAAATCGGTAAAAAAAATAGTCAGAACTTTCACAACTTTGAGTATACAGTTTGTGTATATCACGCATCAAAACAATAAACAAAGGAGAGAAAATGTCAATAATTGACAAATGCCCCCAAAACATATGTGACCTTTGACCCTAAGAGTGACCTTGGTCTTTGAGAGAAAAATAAAATAAAATTTAAGACAATTAAAAAACTGAACACAACCTACTGGTAGACATTAACATTAAGAACTGCTTCAAAATAATGTGTGATCCTTCTATGTTCCTTTTACTTTAGACAGTCACAAGCCTATCTCTAGAACTCATGTAGAGTTTTGACTGTTACAGCATTAGTGGAAAAAATACATTGTGAAAAATAATAATAAACAGTTTTGCATCCAATGGTAAATCCATTTTCACTGAATCCATTCTTCCATTCAACTTGAAGACTTGTCTAGATCTCAAACCCTGAAAGTTAATGTAAATAGTTTTATGTTAATAGTTGTTTATGAATTTATAATATTTTTGTTAATAAGGCATTCAAAATGTATAAATATACAGCTTTAAAGTATTATTTGTAATTGTTAAACTGTCCTGCTATAACACTTTTGGCATAATTATTTGAGTTCTAATAATTTATGGTTTGGTTACAATGGTATAAAGTATCTAAGGAACATATATTATGAGAAATATAACCACTGTGTCATAAAACAGTAAATTCATCAAATTACATCATATAGTCAACTATTATGTTACCAACACATTAAGTTCACATCTTGTCATACAAGTTTTTTTTAAGTACATACAAAAGATTATTTAAACAAACATTATACTTACCATTATGTGATAAGAAATCAAATTAATCATTGTCCTGATGTAAACTTCAATGTTGTGCAACTGTCAGACATAATCAGCAGGAGTTATCCTTAATTTGATCAGCTGAAAGAAAGTTAAATTAGCATGAGTTCTACTGCCACTTTGCAAATTATCACTGTTCTTATATAAGACATACAGATGAATATATATGCACGAATCAGATGAAAAATGTTCAGTAAAGAAATTAGCTAATAAAACCACTAAGTAAACAATTAATTTCAGAGCTTTCTCAATTAGCAACCATATAAAGGAAGAATGTCTTGCCATAATGTAATATTAATAGTAGTAGAGGTTTAAAGTAATTTACTTACCTGAATAATCACAAAATAGTGTTCTTTAATTCCTGCCTGTGTTTCTGGTTGAGTTTAAAATCAATCATAATGTTCATTCCTGAATGATGAAATCCATCAATGCATTAAATGTTTCATTATAGGTTTTTATGTTCCACCATTTGTTTTTCATTGTAACCAGGTCTTCAACTAATTTACATTAAGTGCTACATTCTGTAATTCATGTTTAAAAATCCTAAAGTGCACAAGTTTCTTCATTACTATAGCTTTGTATACATTTTCAGTTTTTCAAATCCGAACTGCTAAATGTAAACCAATCCACACCTAGACTTGAGCTAGAGGCAATTTGTAGGGTTTGCAGATTTTTATTCTGAGCTGCCATATACAACATATAATGCCAGATGGATAATGGATGGTCAGTTCCCCCTAAGTTCCCCAACATCTGTTTAGCGTTATCTCTGAAAGGTTGGGAGAGTGGCAACAATTATAAAGGAATCAGGACAACTGAAATGGACGTGCTACAAAACAAACAGAGTATGGTCCCATCTTGTTGGTTGATTCAACATCGGGATGTACCATATACGCTATCTACAGTAATACTTATATATGACTGAATTTTTTTAGTATATTAAAATATTCTTTTAAAATTGACAAAGATATGTTTTTCCTCTTTTAACATGACTCATGCAATTGATGAATCAAACTGTGCCCTACAGTATTACTAGTAAAGTGGTACTGTGGCAAGTCTATATATTCCTGCAAGCGTTGTCAGTGACTTAATGATCAGCTCCAAGTTAATGGGGGATCATCTGTTAATTAGGAAATTATGAATCTACATAATTAGGTCTGATTAATTAAACATTCATTACGTGCTTATCACAATGCTGAATTGAACATTTGGATAAAATGTCAAATGATATACATCTTCATTGTTACAAGTCAATATAATTTATTTCTGCAAATCTACTAAATATTTAATTTAAATAACTGCATCTCACTAAAAATTTATTCTTTCTAACTATTATCAATTGTAATGTCATAAACAGAATCCCAAAATGTGACAATGAAATAAGTTTTATATTAATTTAATTTTAATTGCAGACTTATTTTTATATTATAATTTATAAATATCTAGTGTTTAAATATTTTGATTTTGGATGTGTGGAAGTCATCTATAGAACAAATACACTGAATGTTGTTTAACGACTCAGCCATCAACACAGTATATGTTATTTAGAGCCGCACCAGAGAGAGGGGAAGGATACATAGGAATCCGGGAACCTGCCCTACTCTTATTA
Source organism: Cyrtodaria siliqua (assembly GCA_037043455.1). Lineage (NCBI taxonomy): Eukaryota > Metazoa > Mollusca > Bivalvia > Adapedonta > Hiatellidae > Cyrtodaria > Cyrtodaria siliqua. The sequence goes on from JAWPHD010003695.1 coordinate 168,936, forward strand.
TCGAATAGATTCCTATGGTTCTTTAACGTGCTCGGAGGATAGACCGATACACGGGACCGCCCGGTTTACGTCCCCATCATAGAACAAATAATAATTAGCATTACATCTGCTAGTTTCATTTTCCAGTATTATTTTCAACGTAATTTATTAAAGCGCACACTTGTTTTATCAGGGAGTAAGTATACATACTCCCTGGTTTTATCGAGAAAATTCTAAGTCTACTTTTTCCATTGATTTCCATCCCTCAAAATGTTTGTTATTTTCCATGCTATTTTCCATCAGTTATTTTCTCCAACTTTCCATGGCATTTTTCATTTTACCATGGAAATCCATGGTAATGTTTCCTCATGTCAGATAAAATCCATGGAAAAATGGTACGTTGTTCAAATTTTCATAGATTCTTTTTATGATTTCACGGAAATCTATGAAATTCCATCCAATTCCATTCCAACTTCCATAGAATTCTATGGATTTCCATGGAAACTGCTTCATCTAGAGATATGTGTTGAAAATGACGTAAAACATCATACAAACAAACAAATACCTTGTCACATAAATGGCTAAATCCACAATTAAATATATATATTCATTTGTCTTAGTGCCTATGTATTATGCATCATGTTAATTTGGCTTAGATTTCAGCATGAAGATAATAAAGCGCTCAAAGTGCTAAAGTAATGCCACATCTGTTTTTATTCTCAAGTGCAATGCAACACTAATACTGTATTCTTACATGAATATAAGTGTAATGCAACACTAATGCTGTACTCTTACATAAAGAGAAGTCTAATGAAACACTTATTCTGTACTCCGACTTAAGGTATAAAGTCTAATGCAACACTAACTCTGTACTTTTACACAAAGAGAAGTCTAATGTAACACTAATGCTATACTCCAACTGAATGTTTAAGACTAATGAAACACTATCAAAACATCTTTACCATTTTCTAAGTTAATGAAACATCAATAAAACATTTTTCTAAAAAGTAAAGAATTGATGTTTCATTAAATGTGATACTAATAAAACACTCTAACAAAATACTAAACAGTGTTTTGTTAGTATTTTATTAATGCAGGATTAGTATTTTGTTAAGATTTTTTTCCATATGGGTAAACAGCAATTTTACTTATCCTGTGCGATGTTTTATTATGCCATGGCTATGGGGTGTTTTATTATGCCATGGCTATGTAACGTTTTATTATGCCATGTATATGGGATGGTTTATTATGCCATGGCTATGTATGGTTTATAATGCAATGGCTATGAGATGTTTTATTATGCCATGGATATGGGATGGTTTATTATGCCATGATTATATGATGTTTTATTATGGCATGACTATGGGATGGTTTATTATGAAATGGCTTTGGCTAGTTTTATTATGCCAGGGATAATTAACTGATTCAGGGTTCACTTTTAAAATATATCAGTAAATAACATGTCTAAGACCAAGAAAATGGGTAACAAAAGCAAATCCATCTACATTATAGAAAAGCTCAACCCCATCATAATCGAATGCTCTAGACCCAGCAAATTAAAGCGTCATAAGTATCGCGTGCACTCATGTTTGAGTGTACCTGAAACTGTATAATGGGTGTTTTATTCTTACTTGGTTCGGAATCCGCTTTGCATAGCGTAGCAAAGAAATCAGAAGCAGGCCTGCACCATGGTGACCGAGAGACTAGGACTTTTCACGGAATATTGGCAGACTTCAAACACACATATCATAAAGTGTGTCTATGCATACAAGTTTCATTCAAAACCTATCACAAGTGTATTCCTCTTTCCAAGTAGATTGTTTATTTTCTTAAATAGTGTAAACAAAATTAGAGTTCAAAGACATTTTTCACTATGTTAATCCCTTAATTTTGAAGGGTAAAACCAAACATGATGATTTTTTATTTTATTTAAACAGCCTTTTAAAATTCTCATTTTTTTTTCTTGTTTCAAGAATATAGATCATCATGTAATCACATTTTGCTATTCATTATACATCTGCTGAATGTATTCTTATCAAACCATTGCATATTTGAGAGAGGAGTTAGACGGACAAGTTAAGGTGCCATGGGATCAGTGTCATCACTGTTTCAGATTCATATCTGTTTATGTCTGTCGCGCCAGATTTTCTCTTTTTGATTTGCTGATCGGTATTAGGAAACATCGCACCACGCTATGACCTCTTCAATCTTCAGATCATTTAACCATAATGATCTTTCCTATTACCCCCGCTCCCCTCCCACCGACATGTATATATATATATATATATATATATATATATATATATATATATATATATATATTTATATAATTGGCATGATTTTGCTGGAAACCAATTTATTTGTTTGCAGGAGAAGGCAGCTTTTGCATACATTTAAAAGAAATAAAAATGATAATCCCCGTATCCTCTCCGAAAAACAGTTCTAAAACGTTAACAACAAACGTGTCTTGAGCAGGGATTGAACCACTGACCTTCACCTCGATATCACAACGAACAAACCGACTGGGGTATTCATAACTTCCTCGTTCGAGATGTTGAGATATTCACTAGGTGAAAGCAATTCACTAGGTGAAAGCAAGGGGTGTTTCTAGGACTTAAACGACTGATTATTTCGTTGTTGACCCATTTACAGTTCGCCACTCTTCTTTGATTGTGCAATGACCGGACATATTATGTATGTATGTACAAACCCCAAAACTGGAGGGTCGAATTAAGAGTAACTAACTCATAATTTGACTTTTCAATCATTAAGAACCCGTATGTTAAGAACCCATGAATAAACTATACTTTTAATCGGCACATACTAGTATACATTATTATATGACCTGAACACCTAGATAGACATATGGAAGAATCTTCCTCAAATCGAAATCGACTGAAAAAAACAATATCACGAAATGTAACTCTTGGTGATAGTATAGTACTGATTTATCTCCCGCAGATATCGATAAAGCCGCCTCGGGCGTTATGTAATTTAGCGTGTCGGCAGTCTCACTTGCACACTTTATGGGGGCCATAACACATTGGGAATCATTATGTAACTATAGTGACCTTATGGAGTGAAACTAGAAATGCACTTTAGTAAATTTAAGCCAAACACATTTTTAAAAAATCAGTTTAATATTTACATGAAATACGTTATTATAAACAAGCTTTTAATAAGCTGTAACTGAGAATAGTTTTTTTAAGTGTATTTTTATTGAAATGGCATTGTAATAGTGAGAAATTCTATAAAAAGCTGTTTAAAAGTTAAAAATGCCATCATTTTTGATATAGCAAAAGTTCCGTTCTGACTCCAATTTTGCCTAAAATGGAAATGCCATCATTGGACAGAGAAATACATGTGTAATGGGTTTTTGCGTGAATTAAACATGTATGCATACAACTCTTCATGATATATATTTCTCCGCGTCGTCTGCTTAATGTGATTATCGCAAACAACAACAACAACAACAACAATTAATAATTTTAAAAAAATCACTATCTTTGCTTGTAAAACAGACCATCTATAACTAGTGTCATCAAAAAAAAAAATATATCAAAATAAAGATTAGTGTTTCACCTATTTAGAACCGTTTGCACCTAAGGCTTCAGTTTCGTCATTATGCGATATATTTACAATTAAAAAACACATGATCGACATATTTTAAGAATTTTATATAGAACATATAAGGACACTAGATGGTGTATTTAAACTCGAAAACAGACCAAGATTCTTTTAACATAAAAATATGAAACTTATATCAAAATAAAGATAATTAATGGTATTTTAAGAAACCGTTTGCACCTAAGCGATCATATTTATAGAATTTCTAATATTAAACAATAATGAAACTTCCCCTTATACGCTCCATGTAAAATCTGGCGACTCATCGATAACCCGTTTGAAGAAGATTCTTCCATATGGTTTTTATTAACGGTTTTGTAGTGTAATTTTGCCGTTATTTAACGGATTAATACCTTTTATCACACTGCATGTTCTGTGGTTGACCCAGTTTCAGTTATCCACGCTGCTTTTCTCTTTGATTGTGCGATGACCGGACATAGTATTGTCCCTATATGATGACGTCTATCTAAATCCTGAACGAAATGAAACGTTTAATATTTATCTTCAATACTGTATTGTCGTGTCCTTTACGGTTAACTATATTGTTTATTGCCTTCTGCCGATTGTACTTGTTTATGGCTTACTAGGCAACATACATAATAATAAATAGATAGGAAACTTCCTATCTGAACCACCGAAGCAGCCAAAATATCACACCTTAACCTTTCCTTCTATCTCTTCTCTCATGTATTCATTGATTTTGATGAGAATTCATTAAAAAAAAACATTCATAATGATTATCAAAATGGGATTATAATAAATCGTTTTATTTTCAACATAAGAAGTGGTATAAAAGGTTATTTAAAAATCAAAATCTCATAATTGTTGGCTTTTCTCTTAAAAATCAAGGTTTGACATAACAAAAGTTTCCTTTCTTTTCTCTTAAAAATCAAGGTTTGACATAGTAAAAGTTTCCTTTGAACTCCTTTTTTGTTTAAAATGGTAGAGTAAGAAAAATGCTATCATTAGAAGGAGAATTAAATTTGTGATGGATTTTGATATAAATGAAACTTGTATCTATAAAACTCCTCAAGGTACAATTGTTTAAATTTGGGCAACAATTTATGAACTTTTCCCAATGTCCCACGTGAAATTCAGGTAAATTTCGCAGTATTTCCAATCTGTTTTTAGGTGTTTGACTATAGGCCTGCACAGACATATTAATAAAACAAACACAGACATAATAATTTGTTATTAGGCCTGTGACTAGGCCTTTGTTTTTCTATATTTATATATACATCGTCGTCTGTGTGTTGTAGTTATATCGTCGCCTAGTTTGTTAAAGGATATAGTCTGGTGTGATAGCTTTATTTACACTATCACGTTTTAATTAGGATGACACTTAAAGGTGAAATAAAGCGTGTATTTTGAGTATATATTCGGAAATATACGTATATAATATACAATATTTTCAAATCTTACACTTATTGGTTGTCCCGTTTTCTCACAGTGGCCAATTTTATCCCATAGCGCACACGCTTCGAGTTTCGCCCTTTTTGAAGACAGGTAAATGACACGTGATCATGTGACGTCATTGGTACCAAACGATTCGCGGTGTCGCATTGAGTTGTATAGTATTGTCTATGTAGGATTACGTTTTATGGTACTTGTTAAAAATGCCGTGTGTTGTTGCTGGGTGAACAAGTTTGCATAAAGAAGGACAAGATAATAACCTAAGTTTTTTTCGTTTCCCTAATCGAGATAATGATATATTAAGATTTGAAGTGTGGGTAGACGTTACCGAAGAAAATCGCCCGACTCGTCGAGAAAGTAGGAACCTACGAAAGACGCGCGAGTTTGTAGCAAACATTTTGAGTTGACTTCGTGGGAAGTCCATCCTTTGGTTTCATTATCTTTGAATTTGGAGAACAAAAGGCCATGCAGATTAAAATCAACAGCGGTACCAACGATATTCGACTATAAAAATGAGAAGTGCATAACCCCGCCGTCTCCAAGCAAGTTGTATTCGCCTATTCGACCGGCGTTGAGGAAATTCATACATGAAGTAAGATTGAAATTTATGTTCAATTATCTTAGCACCTCATCGGGTATACGTATGATAAATTGAAGAAAGGTGTATAGTCTTAGATCTTTATATACACCGTGAATGTTCAGCTGTTGAATTAGAAGCATGCGTCTTTACGTGAATCAATGAAGAGTTGACGGCGCTAATATTATGTAGCCGTCTTTTTTTAAAGATTGCTAAGAACGTTCAGCATATAAATTTAAATGAATCCGGTGAAATAAACACTGTGTCTTTGTTTCCAAATTTTAATTTTAATAATTTTAAATTATACACCCTCTTCTGCCAACAGTGTTATAGATACATATTATCAACATATATAGGGCTATGGATTTGAAAAAAAAAATACAAAATGTTTCATGGATATTTATTACAAGGCAGAAAATTAATAATATTACTAGCTTTTATATTAATTCAGTAATTGTTTATGGCAAAGCAACAACAATAACGCCTCTTAGCTCGTGCAATAAGTAAAACAAGTATAATAGAATAATATACTTTATATTATGGTAATTTGATATATTTGGTCTGTTTTCGATCTGTATATCAGGAGTAAGTATACATGAGTAAGTATACTTACTAACTGTCAATATCGTTCTCATAATACATTTGGCTATATTATTTAAATCATAGTATTTTTCTCTCTTTGTGCGCGACAAATATCATGTGATATATCCGTCTTGTGCAATACGCGTCTGCCCTCGGCGGTATTACACCGCTCAAGTAACTGCAATAAACAGGAAATATATCATAACAATTGGTTTCCCTAAATGGTGCGTGCTTTTGTGATATACCGACGTATGTACCCAAATTACGCTGCACTTCAATAGTGCACCGCAATATTTTATTAGTCTGTATTGATATTTGGGGGCACGTGGAGACTAGAGAGCGTGTCATATTGCAAACACCGCTTCTAGAGTGTTTGGTGTTGATGGCGACTTATGGCAAATATATAATACTATAGCAATTATGGCGCCGAAATTATATGCTGTTTCATTTGTTATTGTTTTTATTCATTTTTATCAATTATGGATAATATCTAATAAATATATTTGTTCCATGTCTACTTATCGGCAAAAAAAATCTGACGCTCGTATTACCATAGAGTTACATACATATATATCCATGTATTAATGTATAGGTATAGACCAGGTCCATTCATTCGGAATATACTACATTTCGCGGTTATTGTGTATGTACCAAGATATTGCAGTGTTGCGGGTGACTTACTGTCAGATTTCGATGAAAACAATGTTTACGTTGTTTTTTTGTTTGTTGTTGCTGTAAGTGTATAAATACGCTATTTTGTTAGATTAGTGAATAGTGTAATGAACCACTGAACGTAACGAATGACATGACACGATAGTCTTTACAAGCTCTCAATTTGCACCTGCACCGCGTACGACTTCATCATCAGTTGATGAATCCGATGTATTTTCGTCCTCAGACACGTATTCTGGCTTCAAACCTAAAGGTTGCACACGGTGTAACCGTTTGATCACGGGCATTTCCTCTGGCATCGCTTAATTCTCACATTTTCACACAAGGTATACTGTTTTGCGTTCAGTCCCAATGTAAACAAAAAATAGTTTGTTCCCCATGACGTCATTTCGGTAATTCGCGCAAGAGTTTTTCCCCTTAGATTTGTTTCGATTTTTTAGCAATGCCTGTTCGCCTTTTCGATTTTTATCTTTAAAAACATATTTTCACTAAACATACATCAATAGCATAGTAAACATCGTATTTATAATGATATTTAATAATTAAAAACATATCAACAACGGATTTGTTGATTTAGGACAAATTTCATCTTTAATTAGTGAGACTGATGTTTGGTGCACCATATAACCTAAGTATAAGCCCAGCGTTGTTTTTTTGCCAATGGCCATTCCAATGAGGTACTCCTATTATCAACTAGTTTATGTTATACCTACTTTTATCCTAGTCTAACAAATACCCAAATGTGGAGGTGTGTCCTTTTATTGATCATTGATTGGTCATTTTCTTTTGATAATATCATGCCCTGGTTTCAACTAGCAAATTTGAAATATGTATCAGTGTTATATGTCACTTACTAACGATCTTCCATGTATACAGAATGATGTATGTGTAAACAAAATCAACTTCGTGGGATGATCGTGGGGGATAAGGAAGAGGTGTGTCGAGGCGAACCACTGGGTAATGCTGTATAATTAAATTATTTATGTTAGATACATACTGTGGCTGCCGTGTTTATAGAATTTTAAAGTTACTTACACGGCAGGCGTGTATATAGACTACTGAAAGTTACGTACACGGCCAACGTGCATATAGCTACACCAGTAAGCCTGGTTCCATGGCCTTCGCACCAATTCAGTCTACCTACTGGGGAAAGTCAAGGAACCAGGTATATACGCAATTGTACAGGTAACTGGAGCTGAATGTAACAAACTATACATTTAACCGTGGACGTAACGCAAATACAGGTCGTACACTTTTGTCATTTTCAATCTATCTGCATCAGACAAACGTGTTGTCATGTCGTGTTCTCGCATTAATTCAGTAGCATGTGGCGTGAGCAGAATGTTTAATATAGCTCGGACTACCGGCACGACCACAGTGAAGTTTTCCACCACATCAAGGACAGCAATGGACATCAGTGGCGTATATCCTCCAATTGCTACGCCTTTTAATACAGACGAGACCATTGCATATGACAAACTACAGCAAAACATGGATATATGGAACAAAATCCCATTCAGAGGTAAGAGAGACAATTCTTAACATTACATCAAAGGATTTGACCAATCAATGGTCAATAAAGTGACACACCTCCACATATAGGTACGTGATAGACTGGGTGTTTATCCGTCTGTATAAAAAGCATTTATCTAGTGATATTTATATTAAAATATCAATTTATTTTAAGTGTACAGCTATGTAGATTTCTTTTGGCTTTATCGATCTGATAATAAAACACCAATTTGGACATGTTTAAAATTTAAATTACTTCAAACATTTAGATTTGTTCAATTAGAGACTGAGGATAATTAAAGCACAATTAACACCCTTTGACAGTTTGTGTATAGGGTGTATGTATGCACCTACCAAGTATCTAGGAAATTTGTAGCAAAATGCCTGGATGATAGGTTATGAATAGCATATCCATGGGTTTACACATAGGGATGTTTTAAAAAGGGACACTGACAACACAGACATAATGTTATTATAGGTCTGTGATATGTTATTATAGGTATGTGATATGTTATTATAGGTCTGTGATGACATTATCTTGATTTATCTTAACACAAAAACAGTTTGAAAGTAATAATCTTTTCATGCTATTTGTAAATGAAAGTTAAGCCCGATTGACGTTCTATAGGATTTGTTTTTAAATTCAAAATAAACAGTTATTTTAAATAATAAAAACAAAATCATTATAATATATATTATTTATAATATTATGAAGCAGGGTTGTTTTCGATAAAATAATTATTTTATATTTAGAATTTTGTGATTCTTGGGGTTTCAAGAAACCATTAGTACTTTACTCAATGAGATTACAGTCTATTAAACTGTTTCTCACAGCAATTTAAAGACACAATAATTTTTGCAGTTCTCAGAACTAAATGAGTGAAATCAAGAATCACAAAATTGTAATTATAAAATAATTCCAGCATGAATTAATAGACTGTTTATTTAGTGTATTTCCATAAAGGTATCTATACTCTGTAAAAAAAGTTTTGGACCATGGCAGTGTTCAAACCCGTACAATGATCGCTGAACCTTGACATTCGACCATAACCCTTATTATCTCAGTTGATAATTCACAATAGATCAACAATCAACAATAATTATCATTTACAATGAAAGTTTGCGAAAAAATAATAATCTTTTTATTGGTTACTCGAATGTGTCCATAACTGTTACTTTTAATGGACTTAATTTGCAACATTTTTCACAGACCCTTTGTGTGTTCGTGATATTTTTTTAAAATCAAATCTTGTTTGGAATTAATTGTTTCTGGTACCAAATTAACCGGGTAGGGTAGACCTTGGCTACTAAAAAAAGATACTTAAATTCTGTCCACTAGTTTTATTTTTATATGACTTTATATACCCTGGTCCAAAACGTTTTTTACCGAGTATATATAACTTTAGTCAAGAACTAAATAATTCAGATTTACATCTTTTATGCATATTGTATGCACAGTGACAGTACAATGTATTGGAACATTATTATAAAAGCAATGCCAACAGTGTACCATGAATTATTACAATTACCATTGAATTATAATAATAATATAAAAACATTATAAACTTCTGCAAAAAAAAAATTGAAAAGAGAATTCTTTAAGAAAAAACAAGCAACAAACATTATACCACTTTTCAACATTAAGATGCAATTTAAATGATTTATTTATTATTTCTCAAAATAATTCTGAAGATTTCAAAATATTTTAGTTAATAAAAGAAGAATTTTCAGTTTTAAGAAGTTATTGAATAGAGAGAATAAGAAAGAACAAAAGAAGGAACTTTTTTTTTTAGACATTTTTATTTTTATTCATCATGTTCATGCCATGTTTCTCTTTAAGGATTGTCTGACATAAACAAATGGTTGGGGTATACATCATGTAAATAGTGGATTGGAAACATACATGTTAATAAAGCTTATATATAAAATCAGGAGACATATACAACAGTCTCTTAAATCATTTTAGAATTATTTTATTATTAGAATTTTGTGTTTCTGGGTTTCAAGAACCTCATTACTCAATGTCCAGTAAAACCTCAATGTGTTCTGCGTGCGTATAAGCGTTTATTTATCCTCGCTGTATTGCACTAAGCATTTTAGCGAGCAGACCTCGGTTTTAAAGTCTCATCCGAAGGACTGGTAAGGTAGGAAATACTTTTTGAAATATTTCGATAATTAACCCAAATTCGGTCCTGGCTGGGATTGAACGCGCGATCCCTGGGTTACTAAGCCGGAGTGCTAACCATTACACCACGGCGCAATGTGTTCTGAGAATGTAATGAGCTTTTAACTGGTTTCATTGGTCCAGTTTTTATCACTGAACCAATCAGAATGCTTCATTCGTATTTCATTTGGTTGTTTCTATCATGACATCACTTTCTGATATTATGACATCACACCCTGGTATTATGACATCACATCATGCTATTATGACATCACACCCTTGTATTATGACATCACATCATGCTATTATGACATCACACCCTGGTATAATGACATCAAGTCATGCTATCATGACATCACACCCTGGTATTATGACATCACATCATGCTATTATGATATCACACCCTGGTATTATGACATCATGTCATGCTATCATGACATCACACCCTGTTATTATGACTTCACGTCATGCTATTATGATGTAACTCATTGTGTTCAAGGAACTGAATGAGCCTTTTAATTGCTGTGAGAAACAGATTAAGACTGTTTGTATCACTCATTGAGTAATGACTTTCTTGAAATCAAGAATCACAATATTTTAAAAATGAAATAATTCTAAAATAATTTATTAATAGACTGTTATACATGTTTATACAGCTTACATTATATCAGGAGACATATGCATGTTTATACAGCTTACATGACATAGTATCAGGAGACATATACATGTTTATATACAGCTTACATGACATTATATCAGGAGACATATACATGTTTATACAGCTTACATGACACAGTATAAGGAGACATATACATATTTATACAGCTTACATGACATTGTATCAGGAAAAAAGAAAATTGTCGTGTATGATCAAAATGAAATATCAAAATCTTTACATTTTATTAAATGGAACAGCTAGCTTTATGGTAATGACATTATGCGCACACATGTAGACACTGCCGCTAATGTATATAAATATGCTAAATAGTTAATTTTATGTGTACAATGTCTCAGTCACCTGCATGGCAATCTGTAAATAACAGCAGTTTAAACTTACTGCTATTTGTTACGCACACCCTGACAAACAATAGTTACACTGCACTTTTGACTATTATGCTACTGCAGGGTTTGCATTATGCTACTGCAGGGTTTGTGTTATGCTACTGCAGGGTTTGTGTTGTGCTACTGCAGGGTTTGTATTATGCTACTGCAGGGATTGCATTATGCTACTGCAGGGTTTGCATTGTGTGCTACTGCAGGGTTTGCATTGTGCTACTGCAGGGTTTGCATTGTGTGCTACTGCAGGGTTTGCATTGTGCTACTGCAGGGTTTGCATTGTGTGCTACTGCAGGGTTTGCATTGTGCTACTGCAGGGTTTGCATTATGCTACTGCAGGGTTTGCATTGTGTGCTACTGCAGGGTTTGTATTATACTACTGCAGGGTTTGCATTGTGTGTTACTGCAGTGTTTGTGTTATGCTACTGCAGGGTTTGTATTATGCTACTGCAGGGTTTGTGTTATGCAACTGCAGGGTTTGTATTATGCTACTGCAGGTTTTGCATTATGCTACTGCAGGGTTGTATTTTGCTACTTGTATGATTTTACTGTAGGGTTTGTATTATGCTACTGCAGGGTTTGTATTATTCTACTTCAGGGTTTGTAATATGTTACTGCTTGGTTTGTATTATGTTACTGTAGGGTTTGTATTGTGCTACTGCAGGTTTTGTGGTACAGGGCTCCAACGGCGAATATGTGTACCTGACCAATGATGAGAGAGTGGAGCTGGTGCGGAGAGTGTCGGAGATGGCAGACAAAGACAAGCTCATCATTGCTGGGGCGGGATGTGAATGTTAGTATATACAAACTTACACAAAGTTTTCAAGTTCTCTTAATGCTAGAACAATATTGCGTAATTATATGTGCTAATATATCATGAGACTTTATTCTAGAATCAATGACCTCAGCTGTTCCAAATCGCATAGTGTTTCAGCAAACTTAATCACTCTCAACACCCCAATAGCATACACATTGTGCCAATGTTGCATGCTGTTCCACGTAATACATTTCACATATTTGTCTCGCATTTTACCTAAATCCACATTTCACATATATATTAAAGTTCACTAATACATCATATCACACAATGTCCCACATTGCTCCAGTATGACACATTGGTCCAGTATCATTATTTGCACTAATGTACCACAATACTCCAGTATTACACATTGTTCCAGTATTACACAATGGCCCAGTATCATTATTTGCACCAATGTCCCACATTTCTCCTGTATTCCACATTGGTCCAGCATCATTATTTGCACCAATGCACCACAATACTCCAGTATTACACATTGTTCCAGTATTACACAATGGCCCTGTTTCAATATTTGCACCAATGTCCCACAATACTCAGTATTACACGTTGGTCCATTATCAATATTTGCACCAATGTCCCAAATTGCTCCTGCATTCCACATTGGTCCAGCATCAATATTTGCACCAATGTCCCACAATACTCAGTAGTATATGTTGGTCCAGTATCAATATTTGCAGCAATGTCCCACATTGCTCCATTATTACACATTGGTCCAGTATCATTATTTGCACAATTGTCCCATGATACTCAGTATTACACATTGGCCCAGGATCATTATTTGCACCAATGTCCCACATTGCTCCAGTATTACACATTGGTCCAGTATCATTATTTGCACCAATGTCCCACATTGCTCCAGTATTCCACATTGGTCCAGCATCATTATTTGCACCAATGCACCACAATACACCAGTATTACACATTGTTCCAGTATTACACAATTGCCCTGTATCAATATTTGCACCAATGTCCCACACTACTCAGTATTACACATTGGTCGATTATCAATATTTGCACCAATGTCTATTTGCACCAATGTCCCACATTGCTCCTGTATTCCACATTGGTCCAGCATCAATATTTGCACCAATGTCACACAATACTCCAATATTACACATTGGTCCATTATCATTATTTGCACCAATGTCCCACATTGCTCCTGTATTCCACATTGGTCCAGCATCAATATTTGCACCAATGTCCCACAATACTCAGTAGTATATGTTTGTCCAGTATCAATATTTGCACCAATATCCCACATTGCTCCATTATTACACATTGGTCCAGTATCATTATTTGCACAATTGTTCCATGATACTCAGTATTACACATTGACCCAGGATCATTATTTGCACCGATGCCCCACATTGCTCCAGTATTACACATTGGTCCAGTATCATTATTTGCACCAATGTCCCACATTGCTCCAGTATTACACATTGGTCCAGTATCATAATTTGCACCAATGTCGTGCATTGCTCCTGTATTACACATTGGTCCAGTATCAATATTTGCACCAATGTCCAACATTGCTCCTGTGTTACACATTGGTCCAGCATCAATATTTGCACCAATGTCCCACATTGCTCATGTATTACACATTAACCTAGTATCAATATTTGCACCAATGTCCCACATTGCTCTTGTATTAAACATTGGTCCAGTATCAATATTTGCACCACATTGCTCCTGTCTTACACATTTGTCCATCATCGGTATTTGCACCAATGTCCCACATTGCTCCATTATGACACATTGGTCCAGTATCAATATTTGTACCAATGTTTTATATTGGCATAATTGCTGCTGTATTATACATTGGTCCAGTATCAATATTTGCACCACTGTCCCACATTGCTCTAGTATTACACATTGGTACAGCATCAATATTTGCACCAGTGTCCCATAATACTCCAGTATTACACATTGGTCCATCATCAGTATTTGCACCAATGTCCCACATTGCTCCATTATGACACATTGGTCCAGTATCAATATTTGCACCAATGTTCCATATTGCTGCTATATTATACATTGCTCCAGTATCAATATTTGCACCACTGTCCCTCATTGCTCCAGTATTAGACATTGGTACAGCATCAATATTTGCACCAATGTCCCAAAACACTCCAGTATTACACATTGGTCCATTATCATTATTTGCACCAGTGTCCCACATTGCTCCTGTATTTCACATTGGTCCAGCATCAAAATTTGCACCAATGTCCCACAATACTCAGTAGTACATGTTGGTCCAGTATCAATATTTGCACCAATGTCCCACATTGCTCCATTATTACACATTTGTCCAGTATCATTATTTGCACAATTGTCCCACGATACTCAGTATTACACATTGGTCCAGGATCATTATTTGCACCAATGTCCCACATTGCTCCAGTATTACACATGGTCCAATATCATTATTTGCACCAATGTCCCACATTGCTCCAGTATTACACATTGGTCCAGTATCATTATTTGCACCAATATCGCGCATTGCTCCTGTATTACACATTGGTCCAGTATCAATATTGGCACCAATGTCCAGCATTGCTCCCGTACTACACATTGACCCTGTATCAATATTTGCACCAATGTCCCACATTGCTCTAGTATTAAACATTGGTCCAGTATCAATATTTGCACCACATTGCTCCTGTCTTACACATTGGTCCATCATCGGTATTTGAACCAATGTCCCACATTGCTCCAGTGTGACGCATTGGTCCAGTATCAATATTTGGGACCAATGTTCCATATTGCTGCTGTATTACACATTGGTCCAGTATCAATATTTGGGAACAATGTTCCATATTGCTGCTGTATTACACATTGGTCCAGTATCAATATTTGCACCACTGTCCCACATTGCTCCAGTATTACAAATTGGTACAACATCAATATTTGCACCAATATCCCACAATACTCCAGTATTACACATTGGTCCAGTATCATTATTTGCACCAATGTCCCACAATACTCCAGTATTACACATTGGCCCATTATCAATATTTGCACCAATGTCCTACATTGCTACTGTATTACAAATTGGCCCAGTATCATTATTTGCACCAATGTCCTACATTGCTACTGTATTACAAATTGGCCCAGTATCAATATTTGCACCAATGTCCCACATTGCTCCTGTATTACACATTAGCCCAGTATCAATATTTGCACCAATCTCCCAAAATGCTCCTGTATTACACATTGGTTATCATTATTTGCACAAATCTCCCACAATACTCAAGTATGGTATATTGGTGCAAAGTGGGATACAGGTGCAAAATGGGATATTGGTGCAAAATGAGATATTGGTGCAAAATGGGATATTGGTGCAAAGTGGGATATTGGTGCAAAGTGGGATATTGGTGCAAAGTGGGATATTGGTGCAAAGTGTACTTCTGCATTATGTTGTTGTATGATTGCAGCCACTAGAGACACAATTGTTATGTGTGATAGGATGGCACGTGCAGGTGCCCGTGCCGTGCTGGTTGTAACACCGTGTTTCTACAAGGGTCTGATGGGTAACGAGGCTCTCATTGCACACTTTACCAAGGTAACATAATGATGCTGCTTATTGTCTAGTGGTCTACTAAGTTCTTAGTACTCTTAGGACTCAGTATTTGAATCTTGATCGCAGTATGTTTGAATTGTGTTCTACGTCATTTTTAGAACATGATAGGCCATATATGATGGTCAATTTTTAGCTTGACTATTTGAATAATAAGAGAGCTTATTTAATCATGTTGGCGTTGACGTCATCGTCCCACATCAAGGTGTGCATGTAAGCTGTGTTTACAAGTCTATGTCTCTTACATTTCTTATCCTAGTACAACCAAATTTGGCCATGGGCTTCCTTATAGTATTATCTTAAAGGCTGCATCAGTAATTTTGGTTCCTGTAACCCATGGGCTCCCATGGAACCCAAATTCTGATAGCCCTTAAAATGTGTCCCATTTTACATCAAATTTTGCATTTAAACTGTGTTTACAGGTCTCTATTTCTTATATTTCTTGTCCTAGCTCAGCTGACTTTGGGAATTGGATTCCTTTTATTATGTTGTAAAGGGTTGCATAAGTAATTTTGTCTTCTACAAATTCTGGTCTCCCATGGAACCCAAATTGTGATGGCCCATAAAATGTGCAATAAAGGCAGATCAAGGTTTGCGTGTAAGCTGTTGTATATATCTATAATTTTGGTTTGGGATTTCTTATAGCATTATGCATCTTATTCATACTTATCCATATTGGGGCATGGGCTCCCTCCTACCCCCTTCCTCCCTGCCCCCCTCCCCACCAACAACCGCCCCACCACCCCGCACCCCAACTTTTTTTCTTTTTTTGCATAATTCTGTGTTGTTCTGATCAGTTCTTACACATATGTTATGCTATGTTGCCACTCGCCCCCCTCCCCCATCCCCACCCCCACCCCCACTCAAACACCTTTTTTTAAACATATAGATACCCACGTTTTTGAAAAAAAGCAGGGTATATTAAAATCGCCTCCGTTTGTCCGTCCGTCCGTTACCGCATCTCCTCCCAAACTGCAGAACGGAATTCAACCAAACTTAGGGTATTACTTCACCATATGATGATGGCGTGCAAGAGCAACGTTATTTTTGGCTCCGAGCCCAAGGGCCCTCAGGGGCATCAAAAGGTCAAATACACTAACAATTCAATTACACTGTAATTTTTCCATATTTGTGCACATAACTTGGTGTATGTTATTGTCTATAAAAGATAAACAACATATCAAACGTTTTTGTTATTTCTAACTCAAATGTCTGCCCAGGGGCCCAGGGTGGGTGTTGTGTGTGTGTTCGGGGGGTGGGGGGGGGGGAGGGGGGAATGGGGGGAGGGGGGGGGGAATTCGGTCAAATATCTATTTTTCTTTCTCAATAAAATGTAATGATTTTGGGAATATCAGTATAATTTGCTCCAGGGTCACCATGGTAATCTGGGATAGGGGTCAGAAGTTCAAATACACAAATACCCTAAACAATTTTTTATTCATTTACAGTGTCATACATGTATACAGAAAAGCATAAATAATACTATTTCTGATCTGAGTATCAAAGAACGATCAAAACAATTACATGTAAAATGGATACAGGGTTAAAGGCAATTGACCTGTGTGAAGAAAACATTGAATTCGTTCTAGTTCTGTTGTTTTAATCAGTTCTTACACATATAGCTATCTTATCCCCCACCCTCCCCACACACCCCCAACCCCACCTCCCGGAAGCTAATTTTTTTCCCATCTGATTTTTGAGCAACCGATTATGGAGGACAGGGGGAGGGGAATTGTTTTCATTTTATCTTCCATTATTTGGATATTAAAATTTTAATTTGAACGCATATCATTTACATAAAAAACAATTTAGATGAAATTCAGATACACAAAATATCAATAAAAAAAAACGGAAATGAGGTCACAATAAAAATTGCTAGAGTCTAATACCCTCTCTCCCCGAGTTGCCTTTCGACCACAAATTTCTTTAAAATGACGGCAGTTTTGGATTAAAACTGATAAAAATAAATGTCACACCCTTCCCTAAATTCTACTATAATTTGTATGAGATTCTGGCAATAATTTTATATCGGCCCGAGTTTCTATACCCGCCCGCCCCGCCCCCTAACCCCATCCCACATTGTTTTAGTTTTGTTTTCTGATGGTATATACTGGCTATATAATTTATTATTCTCTGAAAAATCGAATAGTCGAGCTGCGCTATTCTCCGACAGATTTTGTTTTTGTGGTAGAGGCAGATCACCTCAATTTTTTTGTGTATAGCTGTATACCTCTCACTTGACAAGTCCAGCTCCCTGAGTGGGATTCAAACCCGGAATGGTGAGAGGCGAGAATTTTGGGATGCTGCAGTTATTTTCTTTGGTTGTTTTTATATCCGTTTTTGGGCTATAATCATGATAATGCCAAAACATATATTTTTTCCCAATTTTGAGGCAGAAATTCCCAATTAAAAGAAGAAAAAAAAGCATTAGTGTGAGGAGAATGAAATGCTTTTAAATGCCTCTGTTGACCTAAGTGTACTGAAAACAGTATTAAAGATACACTTTTTATGTTTTACTTTATCTTTTCCCAATTGTATACAAAATAATTCCCAATTGTTAAGGTATGGGTTATGCTTCCAAAGTATAGAAAACAACAACACTGCATTGCGTCTTAGTTCACAGTAAAACAGTAAGTAACTGGTCGCATATTTTATACTTGTCATAGCCCCAGCCAATAACAGCGCAACATATACCTGGGCACAGTGTAACATATTTTGTAAATCACATTGAAATTATATAGGTAATGTGCACGAATGTGGGACACATTGCTCCAGTATTCTTGTCCAGGCTATTTCTCAATAACTCCTTCTTAGAATTTCGCAAAACTTGTATCTATATCGAGTGGACATACGCATACTATCATGATGTTCCACTGAGTTATGGCCCTTTGTATTTCTAATATAATTATATATACTCGGTAAAAAAAGCTTTGGACCAGGGTATATAAAGTCATATAAAAATAAAACTAGTGGACACAATTTAAGTATCTTTTTTTAGTTACCAATGTCTATCCTACCCGGTAAATTTGGTACCAGAAACATTAAATTCCAAACAAGATTTGATTTTAAAAAAATATCGCGAACACACAAAGGGTCTGTAAAAAATGTTGCAAAGTCCATACAAAGTAACAGTTACGGACACATTCGAGTAACCAATAAAAAGATTATTATTTTTTCGCAAACTTTCATTGTAAACGATAATTATTGTTGATTGTTGATCTATTGTGAATTATCAACTGAGATAAGGGTTATGGTCGAATGTCATGGTTCAGCGATCATTGTAAGGGTTCGAACACTGCCATGGTCCAAAACTTCTTTTACAGAGTATATATAATACAAAATTCTTGTCCAAGCTATTTCTCTAAAACTCGTTAGAATTTATTGAAACTTGCTAGGAAGTATCAATATCAAGCGGAGATGTGCATACTGTCATGAAGTTCTGGTTCAATAATTTTTCACTGCGTTATGGCCCTTTGTATTTTTAATGCATTTCGTACTTCAAGTTGGTAGTCAAATAGAAAATGTTTGTCCGCGCTAATTTCGTGAAACTTCCTACAAAGCATCAATATCAAGTGGAGATGTGCATATTGTCGTGATGTTCCGGTTCGTAATTTTCCACCCTGTTATGACCCTTTGTATGAGGCATTTTGTACTTGGTAGTCAAATAGAAAATTCTTGTTCGGGCTCTTTCTCTATAATATATGTCTATATATCTTATGGGAACAAAGTCTTGTATGTTTACCCACCCCCTCAACAAGTTGGCAGCGGGGGGTATTTGTCCGCCTCCGGCGACAGTTCTAGTTACATCAGGTTAAATAGGATGACAATGTTTGGTGCCAAAACAGCCGTTGTTGCACGGGCTTTACGCAGTGTCGCACAGTCATGCATCAGCCGCATACTGATATTGTTTCTTTTCTTTTGTGCAACTTTTAAAACCAAGGGTTATACATTTCAAAATATTGTAATTCATTTAATTACATGCAGATCTTTTTAAAAACCAATAATTTCTAAAATATATTGATGCACAACACCCTGAAATTTTGTTTCAATGAAACCTTCCCATTTATCTATTACAAACAAATGTAAGGTGTTGTAATTGGGAATACACCATTTTATTATATACCTATCAATAATTATATACATAGTATCTTCATTTTCTTACAGTGGAATACAAAAACCTGTATCACTTCTAGAGGTTTCTGAATCCGTATCAGTATGCTACTAAAAATAGATTCCGTATCACTATCCTACTTAAAATAGAACAGGGAAATTCCTAACAATGCTCGCATTTACACCAATGTGCACAAGAATGTCAAGACGACGTTACGTCAAACAAACAAAACAAGTACGTCGCACTTTAACTTGTAAGCTGTAGCTACACCCCCAAATATATTAAAATACGCTCATTTCCCTTCTACGCTTTATCAAAAAATAAGCCTTGAAACATTTAGAAACCTTTTTTATTGCATACATATGAAACAGAACTGTAAATATTTTTAATCATATGTAGGAGGTATATAATTAAAGGATCATTACTAGAGTAGCGTTTTCTGGAAGGTTTGTATTACCTCTCGTAGGTAAATGCAAGATCAAGTATCACACTCGAGGCTCTGCCTCTCGTGAGATCCTTGATCTGTCATTTACGTACTCGAGGTGATACAAACTTCCAGAACACGCTACTCTAGTAATAATCCTATTATATTATATATTCTGTGATGAATTATAGAAATTTCACAGTAGCCGGATTTTAGGAACTACTTTCTTAGCTGGTTGAAAAACTGTTAAAAACTTCTGAATTTGAAGAAGTAAGTGGTCCTGAAATGCCTATCTAACCAAAAAATGCTGGAAATGCCGACTGAACCCCAGCCATCATCATGATGGTTCCAGCCTGTGCCTGTGCAGTAATATTGTGACAACACACAGCGCGAGTGACATCACAATATTAATGTATTACTCCACGCTGTCGCCAAAGGAGTGACAGAAGAAGGAATACGTTTGTCAAAAGACGATTGGAAAGAAATTCATCACAAAATATATAATATATAGTTTAATTAACATTGTTGTCATGATAGGGGAAATAATTCCCTCGTGAGAAAGATTCTTGCGATATAAAAACTTGTGCGCAAGCACACTTGTTTCTATATTGCAAGAATCTTTCTCACTCTGGAATTATTTCCCATAACACAACAACACTGTTAATTAAACTCTCTATATATATAGACATCTTTTCCTTCAAGTAAGCATCATCAATCTATTATTAAAAAACCCCGGATTATTTAATCTTCTTCTTGTATCATTAAAATGTATTAAAAGGCATGGTTGAAAAATAAGTTTGTGAATGATTTACCTCTTGACTGCAGGTTGTGAATGATTTACCTCTTGACTGTAGGTTGTGAATGAATTACCTCTTGACTGTAGGTTGTGAATGAATTACCTCTTGACTGCAGGTTGTGAATGATTTACCTCTTGACTGCAGGTTGTGAATGAATTACCTCTTGACTGCAGGTTGTGAATGATTTACCTCTTGACTGTAGGTTGTGAATGAATTACCTCTTGACTGCCGGTTGTGAATGATTTACCTCTTGACTGCAGGTTGTGAATGATTTACCTCTTGACTGCAGGTTGTGAATGATTTACCTCTTGACTGCAGGTTGTGAATGATTGACCTCTTGACTGCAGGTTGTGAATGATTGACCTCTTGACTGCAGGTTGTGAATGATTGACCTCTTGACTGCAGGTTGTGAATGATTGACCTCTTGACTGCAGGTTGTGAATGATTTACCTCTTGACTGCAGGTTGTGAATGATTTACCTCTTGACTGCAGGTTGTGAATGATTTACCTCTTGACTGCAGGTTGTGAATGAATTACCTCTTGACTGCAGGTTGTGAATGATTTACCTCTTTGACTGCAGGGTGTGAATGATTTACCTCTTGACTGTAGGTTGTGAATGATTTACCTCTTGACTGCAGGTTGTGAATGAATTACCTCTTGACTGCAGGTTGTGAATGATTTACCTGTTCGACTGCAGGTTGTGAATGATTTACCTCTTGACTGCAGGTTGTGAATGATTGACCTCTTGACTGCAGGTTGTGAATGATTTACCTCTTGACTGCAGGTTGTGAATGATTGACCTCTTGACTGCAGGTTGTGAATGATTTACCTCTTGACTGCAGGTTGTGAATGATTGACCTCTTGACTGCAGGTTGTGAATGATTTACCTCTTGACTGCAGGTTGTGAATGATTTACCTCTTGACTGCAGGTTGTGAATGATTTACCTCTTGACTGCAGGTTGTGAATGATTGACCTCTTGACTGCAGGTTGTGAATGATTGACCTCTTGACTGCAGGTTGTGAATGATTGACCTCTTGACTGCAGGGTTGTGAATGATTTACCTCTTGACTGCAGGTTGTGAATGATTGGCCTTTTGACTGCAGGTTGTGCAGGTTGTGAATGATTTACCTCTTGACTGCAGGTTGTGAATGATTTACCTCTTGACTGCAGGTTGTGAATGATTTACCTCTTGACTGCAGGTTGTGAATGATTTACCTCTTGACTGCAGGTTGTGAATGATTGACCTCTTGACTGCAGTTGTGAATGATTGACCTCTTGACTGCAGGTTGTGAATGATTTACCTCTTGACTGCAGGTTGTGAATGATTTACCTCTTGACTGCAGGTTGTGAATGATTGACCTCTTGACTGCAGGTTGTGAATGATTGACCTCTTGACTGCAGGTTGTGAATGATTGACCTCTTGACTGCAGGTTGTGAATGATTTACCTCTTGACTGCAGGTTGTGAATGATTTACCTCTTGACTGCAGGTTGTGAATGATTTACCTCTTGACTGCAGGTTGTGAATGATTTACCTCTTGACTGCAGGTTGTGAATGATTGACCTCTTGACTGCAGGTTGTGAATGATTGACCTCTTGACTGCAGGTTGTGAATGATTGACCTCTTGACTGCAGGTTGTGAATGATTGACCTCTTGACTGCAGGTTGTGAATGATTGACCTCTTGACTGCAGGTTGTGAATGATTTACCTCTTGACTGCAGGTTGTGAATGATTTACCTCTTGACTGCAGGTTGTGAATGATTTACCTCTTGACTGCAGGTTGTAAATGATTGACCTCTTGACTGCAGGTTGTGAATGATTTACCTCTTGGCTTGCAGGTTGTGAATGATTTACCTCTTGACTGCAGGTTGTGATTGATTTACCTCTTGACTGCAGGTTGTAAATGATTGACCTCTTTGACTGCAGGTTGTGAATGATTTACCTCTTGACTGCAGGTTGTGAATGATTTACCTCTTGACTGCAGGTTGTGAATGAATTACCTCTTGACTGCAGGTTGTGAATGATTTACCTCTTTGACTGCAGGGTGTGAATGATTTACCTCTTGACTGTAGGTTGTGAATGATTTACCTCTTGACTGCAGGTTGTGAATGAATTACCTCTTGACTGCAGGTTGTGAATGATTTACCTCTTTGACTGCAGGTTGTGAATGATTTACCTCTTGACTGCAGGTTGTGAATGATTGACCTCTTGACTGCAGTTTGTGAATGATTTACCTCTTGCCTGCAGGTTGTGAATGATTGACCTCTTGACTGCAGGTTGTGAATGATTTACCTCTTGACTGCAGGTTGTGAATGATTTACCTCTTGACTGTAGGTTGTGAATGATTTACCTCTTGACTGCAGGTTGTGAATGATTGACCTCTTGACTGCAGGTTGTGAATGATTGACCTCTTGACTGCAGGTTGTGAATGATTGACCTCTTGACTGCAGGTTGTGAATGATTTACCTCTTGACTGCAGGTTGTGAATGATTGGCCTTTTGACTGCAGGTTGTGCAGGTTGTGAATGATTTACCTCTTGACTGCAGGTTGTGAATGATTTACCTCTTGACTGCAGGTTGTGAATGATTTACCTCTTGACTGCAGGTTGTGAATGATTTACCTCTTGACTGCAGGTTGTGAATGATTGACCTCTTGACTGCAGGTTGTGAATGATTGACCTCTTGACTGCAGGTTGTGAATGATTTACCTCTTGACTGCAGGTAGTGAATGATTGACCTCTTGACTGCAGGTTGTGAATGATTGACCTCTTGACTGCAGGTTGTGAATGATTTACCTCTTGACTGCAGGTTGTGAATGATTTACCTCTTGACTGCAGGTTGTGAATGATTTACCTCTTGACTGCAGGTTGTGAATGATTTACCTCTTGACTGCAGGTTGTATATGATTGACCTCTTGACTGCAGGTTGTGAATGATTTACCTCTTGACTGCAGGTTGTGAATGATTTACCTCTTGACTGCAGGTTGTGATTGATTTACCTCTTGACTGCAGGTTGTAAATGATTGACCTCTTGACTGCAGGTTGTGAATGATTTACCTCTTGACTGCAGGTTGTGAATGATTTACCTCTTGACTGCAGGTTGTGAATGATTGACCTCTTGACTGCAGGTTGTGAATGATTGACCTCTTGACTGCAGGTTGTGAATGATTGACCTCTTGACTGCAGGTTGTGAATGATTTACCTCTTGACTGCAGGTTGTGAATGAATTACCTCTTGACTGCAGGTTGTGAATGATTTACCTCTTTGACTGCAGGTTGTGAATGATTTACCTCTTGACTGCAGGTTGTGAATGATTGGCCTCTTGACTGCAGGTTGTGCAGGTTGTGAATGATTTACCACTTGACTGCATGTTGTGCAGGTTGTGAATGATTTACCTCTTGACTGCAGGTTGTGAATGATTGACCTCTTGACTGCAGGTTGTGAATGATTGACCTCTTGACTGCAGGTTGTGAATGATTTACGTCTTGACTGCAGGTTGTGAATGATTGACCTCTTGACTGCAGGTTGTGAATGATTTACCTCTTGACTGCAGGTTGTGAATGATTTACCTCTTGACTGCAGGTTGTGAATGATTGACCTCTTGACTGCAGGTTGTGAATGATTGACCTCTTGACTGCAGGTTGTGAATGATTTACCTCTTGACTGCAGGTTGTAAATGATTTACCTCTTGACTGCAGGTTGTGAATGATTTACCTCTTGACTGCAGGTTGTGAATGATTTACCTCTTGACTGCATGTTGTAAATGATTGACCTCTTGACTGCAGGTTGTGAATGATTTACCTCTTGACTGCAGGTTGTGCAGGTTGTGAATGATTTACCTCTTGACTGCAGGTTGTGAATGATTGACCTGTCGACTGCAGGTTGTGAATGATTTACCTCTTGACTTCAGGTTGTGAATGAATTACCTCTTGACTGCAGGTTGTGAATGATTTACCTCTTTGACTGCAGGTTGTGAATGATTTACCTCTTGACTGCAGGTTGTGAATGATTGACCTCTTGACTGCAGGTTGTGAATGATTTACCTCTTGACTGCAGGTTGTGAATGATTTACGTCTTGACTGCAGGTTGTGAATGATTGACCTCTTGACTGCAGGTTGTGAATGATTTACCTCTTGACTGCAGGTTGTGAATGATTTACCTCTTGACTGCAGGTTGTGAATGATTGACCTCTTGACTGCAGGTTGTGAATGATTGACCTCTTGACTGCAGGTTGTGAATGATTTACCTCTTGACTGCAGGTTGTAAATGATTTACCTCTTGACTGCAGGTTGTGAATGATTTACCTCTTGACTGCAGGTTGTGAATGATTTACCTCTTGACTGCATGTTGTAAATGATTGACCTCTTGACTGCAGGTTGTGAATGATTTACCTCTTGACTGCAGGTTGTGCAGGTTGTGAATGATTTACCTCTTGACTGCAGGTTGTGAATGATTGACCTCTCGACTGCAGGTTGTGAATGATTTACCTCTTGACTTCAGGTTGTGAATGAATTACCTCTTGACTGCAGGTTGTGAATGATTTACCTCTTTGACTGCAGGTTGTGAATGATTTACCTCTTGACTGCAGGTTGTGAATGATTGACCTCTTGACTGCAGGTTGTGAATGATTTACCTCTTGACTGCAGATTGTGAATGATTGACCTCTTGACTGCAGGTTGTGAATGATTTACCTCTTGACTGTAGTTTGTGAATGCAGGTTGTGAATGATTTACCTCTTGACTGCAGGTTGTGAATGATTGACCTCTTGACAGCAGGTTGTGAATGATTTACCCCTTGACTGCAGTTTGTGAATGATTTACCTCTTGACTGTAGTTTGTGAATGATATACCTCTTGACTGCAGGTTGTGAATGATTTACCTCTTGACTGCAGGTTGTGAATGATTTACCTCTTGACTGCAGGTTGTGAATGATTTACCTCTTGACTGCAGGTTGTGAATGATTGACCTCTTGACTGCAGGTTGTGAATGATTGACCTCTTGACTGCAGGTTGTGAATGATTGACCTCTTGACTGCAGGTTGTGAATGATTTACCTCTTGACTGCAGGTTGTGAATGATTTACCTCTTGACTGCAGGTTGTGAATGATTTACCTCTTGACTGCAGGTTGTGAATGATTTACCTCTTGACTGCAGGTTGTAAATGATTGACCTCTTGACTGCAGGTTGTGAATGATTTACCTCTTGACTGCAGGTTGTGCAGGTTGTGAATGATTTACCTCTTGACTGCAGGTTGTGAATGATTTACCTCTTGACTGTAGGTTGTGAATGATTTACCTCTTGACTGCAGGTTGTGAATGATTTACCTCTTGACTGCAGGTTGTGAATGATTGACCTCTTGACTGCAGGTTGTGAATGATTGACCTCTTGACTGCAGGTTGTGAATGATTTACCTCTTGACTGCAGGTTGTGAATGATTGACCTCTTGACTGCAGGTTGTGAATGATTTACCTCTTGACTGCAGGTTGTGAATGATTTACCTCTTGACTGCAGGTTGTGAATGATTTACCTCTTGACTGCAGGTTGTGAATGATTGACCTCTTGACTGCAGGTTGTAAATGATTGACCTCTTGACTGCAGGTTGTGAATGATTTACCTCTTGACTGCAGTTTGTGAATGATTTACCTCTTGACTGCAGTTTGTGAATGATATACCTCTTGACTGCAGGTTGTGAATGATTTACCTCTTGACTGCAGGTTGTGAATGATTTACCTCTTGACTGCAGGTTGTGAATGATTTACCTCTTGACTGCAGGTTGTGAATGATTGACCTCTTGACTGCAGGTTGTGAATGATTGACCTCTTGACTGCAGGTTGTGAATGATTGACCTCTTGACTGCAGGTTGTGAATGATTTACCTCTTGACTGCAGGTTGTGAATGATTTACCTCTTGACTGCAGGTTGTGAATGATTTACCTCTTGACTGCAGGTTGTGAATGATTTACCTCTTGACTGCAGGTTGTAAATGATTGACCTCTTGACTGCAGGTTGTGAATGATTTACCTCTTGGCTGCAGGTTGTGAATGATTTACCTCTTGACTGCAGGTTGTGATTGATTTACCTCTTGACTGCAGGTTGTAAATGATTGACCTCTTGACTGCAGGTTGTGAATGATTTACCTCTTGACTGCAGGTTGTGAATGATTTACCTCTTGACTGCAGGTTGTGAATGAATTACCTCTTGACTGCAGGTTGTGAATGATTTACCTCTTTGACTGCAGGGTGTGAATGATTTACCTCTTGACTGTAGGTTGTGAATGATTTACCTCTTGACTGCAGGTTGTGAATGAATTACCTCTTGACTGCAGGTTGTGAATGATTTACCTCTTTGACTGCAGGTTGTGAATGATTTACCTCTTGACTGCAGGTTGTGAATGATTTACCTCTTGACTGCAGGTTGTGAATGATTACCCTCTTGACTGCAGGTTGTGAATGATTGACCTCTTGACTGCAGGTTGTGAATGATTTACCTCTTGACTGCAGGTTGTGAATGATTTACCTCTTGACTGTAGGTTGTGAATGATTTACCTCTTGACTGCAGGTTGTGAATGATTGACCTCTTGACTGCAGGTTGTGAATGATTGACCTCTTGACTGCAGGTTGTGAATGATTGACCTCTTGACTGCAGGTTGTGAATGATTTACCTCTTGACTGCAGGTTGTGAATGATTGGCCTTTTGACTGCAGGTTGTGCAGGTTGTGAATGATTTACCTCTTGACTGCAGGTTGTGAATGATTTACCTCTTGACTGCAGGTTGTGAATGATTTACCTCTTGACTGCAGGTTGTGAATGATTTACCTCTTGACTGCAGGTTGTGAATGATTTACCTCTTGACTGCAGGTTGTAAATGATTGACCTCTTGACTGCAGGTTGTGAATGATTTACCTCTTGGCTGCAGGTTGTGAATGATTTACCTCTTGACTGCAGGTTGTGATTGATTTACCTCTTGACTGCAGGTTGTAAATGATTGACCTCTTGACTGCAGGTTGTGAATGATTTACCTCTTGACTGCAGGTTGTGAATGATTTACCTCTTGACTGCAGGTTGTGAATGAATTACCTCTTGACTGCAGGTTGTGAATGATTTACCTCTTTGACTGCAGGGTGTGAATGATTTACCTCTTGACTGTAGGTTGTGAATGATTTACCTCTTGACTGCAGGTTGTGAATGAATTACCTCTTGACTGCAGGTTGTGAATGATTTACCTCTTTGACTGCAGGTTGTGAATGATTTACCTCTTGACTGCAGGTTGTGAATGATTGACCTCTTGACTGCAGGTTGTGAATGATTTACCTCTTGACTGCAGGTTGTGAATGATTGACCTCTTGACTGCAGGTTGTGAATGATTTACCTCTTGACTGCAGGTTGTGAATGATTTACCTCTTGACTGTAGGTTGTGAATGATTTACCTCTTGACTGCAGGTTGTGAATGATTGACCTCTTGACTGCAGGTTGTGAATGATTGACCTCTTGACTGCAGGTTGTGAATGATTGACCTCTTGACTGCAGGTTGTGAATGATTTACCTCTTGACTGCAGGTTGTGAATGATTGGCCTTTTGACTGCAGGTTGTGCAGGTTGTGAATGATTTACCTCTTGACTGCAGGTTGTGAATGATTTACCTCTTGACTGCAGGTTGTGAATGATTTACCTCTTGACTGCAGGTTGTGAATGATTTACCTCTTGACTGCAGGTTGTGAATGATTGACCTCTTGACTGCAGGTTGTGAATGATTGACCTCTTGACTGCAGGTTGTGAATGATTTACCTCTTGACTGCAGGTTGTGAATGATTTACCTCTTGACTGCAGGTAGTGAATGATTGACCTCTTGACTGCAGGTTGTGAATGATTTACCTCTTTGACTGCAGGTTGTGAATGATTTACCTCTTGACTGCAGGTTGTGAATGATTTACCTCTTGACTGCAGGTTGTGAATGATTACCCTCTTGACTGCAGGTTGTGAATGATTGACCTCTTGACTGCAGGTTGTGAATGATTGACCTCTTGACTGCAGGTTGTGAATGATTTACCTCTTGACTGCAGGTTGTGAATGATTGACCTCTTGACTGCAGGTTGTGAATGATTGACCTCTTGACTGCAGGTTGTGAATGATTGACCTCTTGACTGCAGGTTGTGAATGATTTACCTCTTGACTGCAGGTTGTGAATGAATTACCTCTTGACTGCAGGTTGTGAATGATTTACCTCTTTGACTGCAGGTTGTGAATGATTTACCTCTTGACTGCAGGTTGTGAATGATTGACCTCTTGACTGCAGGTTGTGAATGATTTACCTCTTGACTGCAGGTTGTGAATGATTGGCCTCTTGACTGCAGGTTGTGCAGGTTGTGAATGATTTACCACTTGACTGCATGTTGTGCAGGTTGTGAATGATTTACCTCTTGACTGCAGGTTGTGAATGATTTACCTCTTGACTGCAGGTTGTGAATGATTTACCTCTTGACTGCAGGTTGTGAATGATTTACCTCTTGACTGCAGGTTGTGAATGATTGACCTCTTGACTGCAGGTTGTGAATGATTGACCTCTTGACTGCAGGTTGTGAATGATTTACCTCTTGACTGCAGGTTGTAAATGATTTACCTCTTGACTGCAGGTTGTGAATGATTTACCTCTTGACTGCAGGTTGTGAATGATTTACCTCTTGACTGCATGTTGTAAATGATTGACCTCTTGACTGCAGGTTGTGAATGATTTACCTCTTGACTGCAGGTTGTGCAGGTTGTGAATGATTTACCTCTTGACTGCAGGTTGTGAATGATTGACCTCTCGACTGCAGGTTGTGAATGATTTACCTCTTGACTTCAGGTTGTGAATGAATTACCTCTTGACTGCAGGTTGTGAATGATTTACCTCTTTGACTGCAGGTTGTGAATGATTTACCTCTTGACTGCAGGTTGTGAATGATTGACCTCTTGACTGCAGGTTGTGAATGATTTACCTCTTGACTGCAGATTGTGAATGATTGACCTCTTGACTGCAGGTTGTGAATGATTTACCTCTTGACTGTAGTTTGTGAATGCAGGTTGTGAATGATTTACCTCTTGACTGCAGGTTGTGAATGATTGACCTCTTGACTGCAGGTTGTGAATGATTTACCCCTTGACTGCAGTTTGTGAATGATTTACCTCTTGACTGTAGTTTGTGAATGATATACCTCTTGACTGCAGGTTGTGAATGATTTACCTCTTGACTGCAGGTTGTGAATGATTTACCTCTTGACTGCAGGTTGTGAATGATTTACCTCTTGACTGCAGGTTTTGAATGATTGACCTCTTGACTGCAGGTTGTGAATGATTGACCTCTTGACTGCAGGTTGTGAATGATTGACCTCTTGACTGCAGGTTGTGAATGATTTACCTCTTGACTGCAGGTTGTGAATGATTTACCTCTTGACTGCAGGTTGTGAATGATTTACCTCTTGACTGCAGGTTGTAAATGATTGACCTCTTGACTGCAGGTTGTGAATGATTTACCTCTTGACTGCAGGTTGTGCAGGTTGTGAATGATTTACCTCTTGACTGCAGGTTGTGAATGATTTACCTCTTGACTGTAGGTTGTGAATGATTTACCTCTTGACTGCAGGTTGTGAATGATTTACCTCTTGACTGCAGGTTGTGAATGATTGACCTCTTGACTGCAGGTTGTGAATGATTGACCTCTTGACTGCAGGTTGTGAATGATTTACCTCTTGACTGCAGGTTGTGAATGATTTACCTCTTGACTGCAGGTTGTGAATGATTTACCTCTTGACTGCAGGTTGTGAATGATTTACCTCTTGACTGCAGGTTGTGAATGATTTACCTCTTGACTGCAGGTTGTGAATGATTGACCTCTTGACTGCAGGTTGTGAATGATTTACCTCTTGACTGCAGGTTGTAAATGATTGACCTCTTGACTGCAGGTTGTGAATGATTTACCTCTTGACTGCAGTTTGTGAATGATTTACCTCTTGACTGTAGTTTGTGAATGATATACCTCTTGACTGCAGGTTGTGAATGATTTACCTCTTGACTGCAGGTTGTGAATGATTTACCTCTTGACTGCAGGTTGTGAATGATTTACCTCTTGACTGCAGGTTGTGAATGATTGACCTCTTGACTGCAGGTTGTGAATGATTGACCTCTTGACTGCAGGTTGTGAATGATTTACCTCTTGACTGCAGGTTGTGCAGGTTGTGAATGATTTACCTCTTGACTGCAGGTTGTGAATGATTTACCTCTTGACTGTAGGTTGTGAATTTTTTACCTCTTGACTGCAGGTTGTGAATGATTTACCTCTTGACTGCAGGTTGTGAATGATTTACCTCTTGACTGCAGGTTGTGAATTATTTACCTCTTGACTGCAGGTTGTGAATGATTTACCCCTTGACTGCAGTTTGTGAATGATTTACCTCTTGACTGTAGTTTGTGAATGATATACCTCTTGACTGCAGGTTGTGAATGATTGACCTCTTGACTGCAGGTTGTGAATGATTTACATCTTGACTGCAGGTTGTGAATGATTGGCCTCTTGACTGCAGGTTGTGAATGATTGACCTCTTGACTGCAGGTTGTGAATGATTTACCCCTTGACTGCAGTTTGTGAATGATTTACCTCTTGACTGTAGTTTGTGAATGATATACCTCTTGACTGCAGGTTGTGAATGATTTACCTCTTGACTGCAGGTTGTGAATGAGTTACCTCTTGACTGTAGTTTGTGAATGATTTACCTCTTGACTGCAGGTTGCAGACGCGAGCCCGGTACCAGTGATATTGTAGTTTGTGAATGATTTACCTCTTGACTGCAGGTTGCAGACGTGAGCCCGGTACCAGTGATATTGTACAGCGTTCCTGGTAACACAGCAATAGACATGCCTGCAGAGGTGGTCATACAGCTCTCTACACATCCGAACATTGTTGGTGTGAAGGACAGTGGTGGGGATGTAGGTGTTTGTGTATCTGTCTGTGTGATGTCTGTGCGCGTGTGTCTGCGTGTCTCTGTGAGTGTGTGTGTGTGTCTGTCTGTCTGTCTTCTCCTTCAGTCTTGCAGTCTTCTGTCGCCTTGTCTGTCCGTAAGTCCAGCTGTCTGTCTGTCCTCTCCTTTATTCTTACAGTCTTTTGTTGCCTTGTCTGTCTGCCTGTCTTCTGTGTCTATCTGACATAATCTGTCTCATTGTATGAGCATAATTATAGAAAACATGTATCAACCAATAAATATTAAATGCAGCGTTTCTAATGAAGTGAATAACATTTCTAACAAACTTTTCTCACAGTATGAGGATTAGTCCAACATTCTCTGGGTGAATTCTTTTTTCTTTGTTTAACCTGAGAAACTGTGTAAAAGTATATCCTTCAAAAGTTTAATCAATTATGTATTTTACTCACAGACGCCAGGTTTCATTCATTTCCTCTGGAATTTAGATTGCTCTGTGTACCAATAATTTGCATTACCGTGAAAATGATATAGTAAAAACCTTCGGCTCAAAAACGGATATTAACTTAACATTTTGATATTTTACTAACTTACCATTTTGTTCTGCATGTGATATTTTACAATTACATTTTGCCTACATATTGCTTACTTCCCTTGTTTGCCAGAATTTATTGTCAAAAGTTTAATTTAATATATTTAACATTTTGCAGGGATCGCCCTAGGATTGAATTTCAATGAGACAAAATGTCCCATTTGATTGATTTTAATGAGACATTCGTCATTTTCATGAAACATTTCTGATGCGAAGCCAAACAACCAGTCTTTCGTCGTCCGCGCATAGCACTGGAGGCCGCTAGTGGGGCATGCCCCACAGAACATTTTTGAAATTTAGAGGTGATTTACTGCATTCTGGCTCATTACCCCCACCAACCCCTCCCCAAATGTTTTGACAAAAAACAATACAATTAAAGCGTCAGACAGACAGACAATGTCTCCCTAGGATGGGAGGAATGTTTTGGAAATTGAGAATATGACCCAATAGCACAGCCAATTTCACAAACGATCACTGTTAATATAGTGTTTACCTCAGTTTTTAAAAAGGGCAGGGTGTTCCCTGAATTAAAGGGCATTTTTAAGCATGCTAAATTATGTAAAAAGGGCATTTTCGAGCGCGCGAAAACTTCAAAATGAAACAAACAAAAATGAAATAAAATATAAAGTTGTTATAAATAAAAAATACAGTTACATGTGTAATAGAGTCCTCCCTCATTTATTTATTTTAGTTGATTTTCTAGATTCTCTCTTTCCTTTAAAATGTATACAATTTATTGTCAATATATTGCAGATAAAACGGAGTCGTTGTTTCTTTTTACGTGAATAACATTAATTTTAAAAAAATAATCTGAACAGCGCAAAGTGAAAGTAGAAGTTAAAGCATCCGAAATAAAGCGTGTCCGAATTTACGTCAACTTTTTACGCTAACATAGTTTTACAATTGCTTGCACCAGTTCATAGTTAATCGCGTCAAATCATTGTACATGTAGATCGGAGGATAATGGTCAGATATTACTAGAAGTTGATGAATTGTTATAAAAAATGGCCATGTTTATTCATAATCAATCAATTTACTTTGACACTGCGAAGCGAAAGCAAACCGGAAGTTTACCGACATAACAATCTTGTTTTGATTTTTTTCATGTGATTTTGGAATAATTTGATATTTTCTCATTTATGTTTTAATCGCGAATAAATGGATTTGAACATATTTACATGAGATTTTAAATGAAATATAAATAAATATATTTTCATTACGAACCGACATGGTGAAAATGGATTTCCCGACTTCGGTGCGACAATTTGTTCCATTTGTCTTTTTTTCATGCAATTTTTGAGATTTTAATGCGAGAATATCGCGGAATCGCGGCCTAGAGTGATCCCTGTTTTGTGAAGACCTTGATGCAGAAGTTTACTGTATTTTAGATACATGGTATATGTAGACATTTCCTGTGTTTTAGATATCCAAGATTGGCTACATGGTATACAAGACTCAGGGTAATGACTTCCAAGTGCTGGCAGGATCTGCCAGTTTTCTGTTGGCTTCTTATGTCGTTGGTAGGTATTCAACTTTTTTTTATTTAAGGATTTCTACATACATATAACATGAAATAACATGATTTATTATATACCTATCAATAATATATACATAGTACCTTCATTTTCTTACAATGGAATACAACAACCTGTATCACACTACAGGTTATCATTATACTACTAAAAATAGACTTAGTATCACTATCTTACTAAAAATAGAACAGCGGTTTTTCCAATGATTCAAGCAAGTTTTACGCCACTATGCGCGAGAACGTCAAGACGACGTTACGTCATACAAACAAAACAAGTAGGTCAGACCAATGAACACCAACACCTTAAAACTACATACATTTTCCCGCTGCACTTTATCGAGAAATAATATGCTTTATTGAATGTGTATGCAATAGTAATGCCAATATTTCTATGTTAATGATGTGTAAGAGGTATAATAAAAGGATCATTACTAGAGTAACTTGTTCTGGAAGTTTGTATCACCTCTCGTAGGTAAATGCCAGATCAGGATCACACTCGAGGCTCCGCCTCTCGTGATATCCTTGATCTGGCATTTACCTACTCGAGGTGATACAAACTTCCAGAACACGTTACTCTAGTAATAATCCTATTGTATTTGTTTGCTCTTATTCATAACTTTCACATGACATCATCAAAATAAATTGACCAATCAGTAATCAATAAAATAAAACACCTCCACATTCTGGTAGGGGGTATACTCGGTGTTTATCGTTGGTGCTCAACTGACTTTAGCCCTTTATAAAACTAGTTTATAGTGATAATTATATTAAAAGCTTTATTTCTTGTGTACATCTATGTATCTTCTTTTGGTGTTGTCGATTTTAAAACAGCAATATGGATACATTTAATTTAAATCATGGTCTAATGTTTTCATTTTTCATATAGAGTTTGAGGATAAAGTCCGAGTAAACCCCTTTATTTTCACCTACTGAATATCGCAACCTACCGGAAGTTGACCAGATGTGAAAGTTATGAATTGTTGTCATCCATGCAATATATTTTTTCATTAGCCTTTAAAACCACCAAAAATGTCTATGTGCAGGTTGTGTGGGTGGGGTACTGGGTTTAGCCAATGTACTTGGTCGCCAATGTTGTGACCTTGAGAAACTTTACAAGGAAGGCAAGATGGATGAAGCCAAGGTGCTGCAACACCGTCTTATTGGGCCAAACTTGGCAGTGAGTAGTTTCTTCAAATTTATTCAGCCAGTTAATTAACCTGGTTTTAATGTTACAGTTTCAAGATTGATTTTATTTTAGACTTTTAATGTGTGTGTATCCAGGGCACTTCAAATGGTTGAGCCACAAAATGGAAATATCTTTCACCATTTAGATTTTACTATTTGCTCGAAGCGTAACTTTCTGAATTATGGATCAGTTAAACATAATTTAGAAATAGATATATAGAGTATGGTCTCATCGAGTTGATTGATTTAAACATTGAGATGGGCGTATTTGTTTTGTAGCATGTCCATTTCATCTGTCTGCCACTCTGTTTTTCGATAACTGGTAGTTAGAGTACACCAGTCATTCTGATAGGTATTATTGTGACTTAAATGATTTAAACTATGCAAATACAGAGGAAATGTCAGCGACCATGCTACAACAATAGTTATCGAACAAATGAAGCACCAGACTTTATTCGATAACATCAGTTACTATGTATAATATGTATTTCAAACTAAAAGGACACACAGCAACCTTGAGTTTTTTTTAAACTAACAGCATCCAGTTAGTTTTTCTACAAATTCGCATATTTGAAAAGCATTATTAGTAATTATTTGAAAACTTCAAAGCAAATTATTTTTACATAATTATATAACTTATTGTTGAATATATAACATCAATAATATATTAAAACCTATGGTATAATAATCAACAATTGAAAACTTCAAATTCTATTTAATTATTTTAATTATGTGCAAGCAGGTTCAAAGTCAAAATGAAAAATGAACTGGATTGGCTTTAATATTAGATTGGATTACCACATCTAGGAGCCAGTTTAGATGCTTGATATATACATGTTCTTAAAGTAGCTATCCTGCCAACAATAGCCAAATTTGTACTTGTGTACCCCGTTTCTAAACCTACTGATGACGAGGTATATATATATAACTTACACATTTTGAGAATCCCAACTCTATAGATACACTATAAATGGTTTTAACCAACCAGGCCAAACTCGAAAACTGAAGCGTCGAATTAAGAGTTACCAACTCATAAGTCATTTTAAGGATCTTCAGTCACGGGTATTTTAAAAATCTGTGATTTTGTTTATACGTTTGATCAGAAATATGCATTATTATATGACCTGAACACCTGGTTAGTTCTCTTTAAAGGGACACATGGCAATCTTGAGTTTTATTCAAACATTAAAATTTACTCCTCAATTTACTTATCCTGCGTCATTTTGGCTTTAAAACTGCTTGCATATGATTAAATAAAAACTTGAAATTTCAATTATCTTTATTATTTCACCAATTTTTTAAATGTATTATTGATGCACTATTATAAAATGTTAGTAATATGTAAAAATAATTTGCTTTGAACTATTCTAACAATTACTATTAATGATGGAACAAATGCAAGTGAAGAGAAAAACTAACGGGACGCCGTGAGTTTTTAAAAAATCAAGATTGCCGTGTGTCCCTTTAAAGATTGCCGTGTGTCCCTTTAATATTACTACTACCACTTCTTGCTTGACACTCAGGTAACCAAGAAATATGGAGTACCAGGTCTGAAGAAGTCCATGGAATGGTATGGATATTTTGGCGGACCCACACGCTCTCCCATGCAGCCAATCAGCAAACAGAATGAAGACGTTATACGGACAATATTTAGAGATTGTGGTTTCTTGTCATAAGGCTATTAGAATAATTAGTTTTGTTACAAGAATTGGAAGATGTGAATTATGCCAAATATATATGCAGGGTTGTTACTAATGTTTTAATCTGTATATTTATTTATTACCACAGTATTGTTGCATACATTTTTATAATATGACAGTATATTGTTACAGTTACTTGATAAACCCTGTTTGGGTAATATTTCCAGATTAATTTAGGGCAACCCAAAGTACAATGCTATGCATCTGATTGTAAACAGTAACATTAAATAAAAATAGTAAATTTACGGTTTCAAGTTTCTTTGTATTTTATATTTATTCACTTTGTATGATTGATACATAAACTATTTTATAATTGAAATATTTTAATGAAACTGATCTGCAACATAGGTTTGTTCTAGTTTTATATAGAGGAAGCAAATTCTCCAGAAAGAACAATTAGGCATCATCATAGCTGAAAATAGTGTCAAATATTTCATTAATATTTATATATTTATGTCTCCCCCACATTTTGGAGGGGAGGCATATTGTTTTTGTACTTTTCGTCTGTCTGTCTGTATGTCACAAACTTTGTCCGGACTAGTTCTCTTGAACCCCTGGCCAAATTTTGTATATATTGTCGCTGTGATCTGATTGAATGATTTTTGGTGGAGTAAAGGTCCTTGAAAGGTTATTTATTACACTAATTTGTCCAGTCTAATTTTCCTGAACCCATGTCCAGCAGGGATGCTACTTGCGCATATCGTCACCATGTTCCGCTTGAATGATTTTTTGTGGAGTAATGGGCCCTTATACACAAACTTTGTCCAGGTTCTCCTGAACCCCTGGTCTGATATCATTGAATCTTGGCGTGTTTGATCATTACCAAGCATACCACTGTCATGTTCTGGTTGAATGATTTAAATGAATGTGGCCCTTTAAAGGTTTTAATACACAAACTTTGTCCGACTAATTCTCCTTAACCACAGGTCGGATTTCAACGAAATTTGGTGGCACATATCGTTGTTGTACTACGGTTGAATGATTTTGGCAAAGTTATGGCCGGACTAGTTCTCCTGAATCCTTTTCCGGATTTCAACAAAACTTGGTAGGGATGATAAGTACCATGCCTTGTTGCACATATCGTCGTCGTGTTCCAGTCAAATGTTTTTTGGTGGATTTATGACCCTTGCCGCAGTGTCGGAGACATCAGTTTTTACTAAAAACAACCTCTAGTTTTTATGCTCCCCGTATTTTTTGGGGGGAAGCATATAGTCGCGGCTTTGTCCATCCTTCCGTCTGTCCCACTTTTGTCCGGAGCATATCTTCAAAACTACTGATGGGACTACAATGAAACTTCACACAATGACAGAGGGCAATGAGAGAAAGTGCAGAGTGCCAGAACCGTAACTCAAGTCATCGTTCAAATTAGAGTTATTGTCCTTTGTAATTTTAAACTTAGAATTTTTGTCCGGAGCATAACTTCAAAACTACTAATGGGACTACAATGAAACTTCACACAATGATAGAGGGCAATGAGAGCAAGTGCAGAATGCAAGAACCATAACTCTGTCTCATTCAATTTAGAGTTATTGTCATTTGTAGTTTTATACTGAGAATATTGTCTGTAGCCACTGCAATGAAACTTCAAACAATGATAGAGGGCAGTGAAAGGAAGTGCAAAGTGCAAGAATTGTAACTCTATCTTTCTTCAAATTAGAGTTATTGCACTTTGTAATTTTATACTTAGAATTCTTTTCTGGAGCATAACTTCAAAACTACTTATAGGACTGCAGTGAATCTTCACACAATGAAAGAGGGCAAT
This sequence comes from Cyrtodaria siliqua, assembly GCA_037043455.1. Classification (NCBI taxonomy): domain Eukaryota; kingdom Metazoa; phylum Mollusca; class Bivalvia; order Adapedonta; family Hiatellidae; genus Cyrtodaria; species Cyrtodaria siliqua. Next base: position 207,959 of record JAWPHD010003695.1, read on the forward strand.
GAGAGGAAGTGCAGAGTGCGGGAGGAATCGTAACTCTATCTTCATTCAAATTATAGTTATTGCCCTTTGTAATTTTATACTAAGAATATTGTCCGGAGCATATTTTCAAAACTACTGATGGGACTGCAATGAAACTTCAAATAATGATAGAGGGCAATGGAAGGAATGGCAAAGTGCAAGAACTGTAACTCTCTCTTCATTCAAATTAGAGTAATTGCCCTTTGTAATTTTATACTTAGAATTATTGTCTTGAGCATAACTTCAAAACTACTTATGGGACTTTAATGAAACTGCACACAGTGATAAAGGGCAATGAGAGGAAGTTTCGAGCAAAAACCATAACTCGATCTTAATTCAAAGTACAATTATTGCCCTTTGGAAATTTTATACTTATAATTTATGTCCGTGGCATAATTCAGAAACTACTAATGGGACTGCAGTGAAACTTCACACAATGATAAAAGGCAATGAGAGAAAATGCAGAGATCTACAATCAATCTTTGTTCAAATTAGAGTTATTGCCATTTGTAATTTTATACATGTAATTCTTGTCCGAAGCATAAGTCAAAAACTACTAATGGAACTTCAAATTGAAAACTGCTGGGTGATACAAGGCCATATGGTAAGTTAAGGATACATTTCGGGGAGCATCCATCGGTTCTACAGATTTTCTTGTTTTTAATTTTTTCACAAGAAATCTGCTCAAAATCATTCGGAACGGATTTCTTTAGTTTTTTGGAAGCTTCGGGGCATTTTGTAATAAGAGCGAATATTATCTGTTGAAATGGAGAGTTATCAATGATTCAAAGGGAAAGGTTAATAACTTGAATACCAAAGGATAATACACCGTTGAAATGGAGAATTATAAATATTTCAAAGGGAAGGG